>BQNB010000364.1:1667-122454 GCA_026074375.1 Tanacetum coccineum | reverse complement strand
AAAAAATATGAATCAATTTGCTCAAACGTAGATTTCTCAATCTTCTCAAAATAAAAACATTCTCAACGGAACCGGAGCCTATATATATATAATACTTAAATATAAATATATAGTTTTATATATTTAATATTACTGTATACCAACAACCACATTACGATCACTAACGTTTTATTAACAAAGTATTTTCAAGTAAACTTTTATGCATCATTCGCATTTTCCATCATTCCGATTCTAAGACGAAACCTATATTCTCTTAGGTCGCATCCGTGTACCGTCGTTCGTTTCCGTGTGATCATATTTCTAGACGTTTACTCTTTTATTTCACCAATTCGATGTGAGTTCATAGTCCAACTCTTTAACTCATTTTTAATAAATGTTTTATAACTTGGGGTGAGAAACGTTGCTTGTTTTGAAAACCGGACCTAAGTACTTTACGTGATATATCCCTGTTTACGTGTTGCCTAAGTAGCGTTTAGACCACTATTGCCCGAATCATCATGAACTGTTAATTACTGTAACCGTCCTTTGGTTAAGTGAGCGCGAGTGGATAAATAGATCTATTGAGACTAATTATCCTTATCCGGGTAAGAAGCACTTACTAGTTCGAGATTTCCAAGGACTAACGGATATATGTCATGTCGAAACTAGTTAGGTGGTCTTTGGTCGGACACCTGTAGGGCAAGCCTTTTATAGCACTGTACATGCTATCTTTCAGTATTAGCTTCGGTGTCATGAGCTTAGCGCAATGTAAATACCTTTTTATGTGAAGTTGTATCTGTTATAACCGTCGCATGCGTTTTGATAAACTTGTGGTCCACACTAATTACATTTGAAATAAACCTATGAATTCACCAACTTTATGTTGATGTTTTAAGCATGTTTCTCAGGTACTTAGCATGGATGCTGTTGATTGACTTATGTGGAGTCTATGTGCCTGTACCGGTTTACCAGAGATTTATCTATGTCTTTAAATACCGTTGTTGAACTTATTTAAGCTTCCGCATTTTAACTTTGAATCTTTTAAATTTAATCGATGTAAAACTTATTATTATTATTTTAAAACTTTGCAACGGTGTTTATTTTTCAAAACGTACCCTTAGAGGTCGTTCTTTATGCTTTGTACTTGAGATGCTCAATAAAGTCACGCCTCCGGACACGTATTCCGTCCAGGCCCCGTCTGGGGGTGTGACAGTTTGGTATCTAGAGCCAAGGTTATAGGACAGGTAGTTTAACTAAGGTCTGGACTATAACCAGTATGTGATCCTACGTGATTATGTGCCTTACGTGACCTTACATAGTACGTATACATAACTAAGTACTACGTAAATAATATATACGTATTAAATACTAAGTATATCTAATATTTCTAAGTATTTCTTATTTCATCCTATCATGACGTGCTCGATGACTCATTCATTTTGCATTCATCCAGTTACCCATTCACCCATTTATATTTATGCATCATGCATGGTTGATATAAAGATGATTTATATGAATTTTGCTTGTGCAGGTTATGGCTATTTCAGTTATCTCGATTTCTTTAGATCATTAGGGATAGCGTGGGGACTAGTGCTAGACGTGATCTTGTTCGGTACTTTCCCTACTACTTTCCTGACTCCGCACTAGTGATTACTTCACCTGCTACTCAACTGACACTGTTAGATACCCACAGAGACACTATCATAGTACTACTTTACCAACCATCCCATGACTATACACCAGCTTCTCCTGATTATCACCTGCATCTGATTAAGAGTCTGATCCAGATGATGATCCATCATCTGACCTTGATCTGAGGATCATCATCAGACCATATACCACACATTACCAGCTATCCCACCATTTTTTATCATACGGATGATAGACACCATAGGACAGGTGAATACACCAGATACACCAATCACATAACCATGGTACGCCTTTCACTGAGATAACACTTATACCCAGAGTTCACCTATCATACCTCGTCGGTTGGGTTATGATTCTATTACTCTGGAATGCTATTCATTATGGTTGACCATAAAGATACCATCTTAATGGGACGTCACATGATGGACTGCGAGGATGAGGATTAGTCCGTTTACCCACTCATCGCTTTTGGGAGCCATTCTACCGATCATGCTTCTTCTGATTCGTCATCAGAGGCATCATCGATTTTTCATTCGGATGCTTTATCTGATTCTCTTCGAGACAATCATTGTTAAGATCATTCTTCACGTGATTTACCGGGTACTTCTGCGGGGCCATCTCGCAAAAGACGTAGGTCCCCCATGACATCTGTACCTGCATTACCACTTGTATCCGGATCTTTATCTCCTGTCCGTGCTGATTTGATACCATCGCCTAAGAGGGTTAAGGATTCTGGTTATTTGGCAGATGTAGAGGTTGATCATAGAGAGCTTAGTTTGAGGGATGATGCTATTATCAGGGTTAGTGATGAGCCTCATCTAGAGAAGGATATTGATCCAGAGATTCAGGCAGAGATTGACGAATGTTTTGCTTACGCATATGCTCTTAGGGATAGAGGGATTTATGCTAGAGTTATAGTTGAGGCTGTTGATCGAGATAAGACAGAGACGGGTGTGAGAGGCCCGGTTAAGTCAGTTTGAGAGGGGTTATGCATCATGCGATGCCAGAGGATATTCCTGAGCCTGCTCAGGAGGGAGCAGTAGAGGCTACGTATGAGACATTAGGAGATTTGGTTCAGAGGTTCCATGATCACACTCAGGCTATCCCAGTCCATCGTATACAGGCTATTGAGGGAGTTCAGAGAGAGCAGGGACATAGGATTGTTGGGGTTGAGTCGGCAGTTATTGCTTTGACTGAGAGGATTGCTGAGTTGGAGAGGGATAACAAGAGGCTTAGAGGCACCGCGAGTGTTGAGAGTCAGAGAGTTGACCGACTCCAGCGCGGCATGTCACGTATGCAGAGAGAGTTGAGGCAGATGCGACGACTTCGATTTTATGATCGAGTGAGAGTTGGCAGACTTGAGGCGTGTGCTAGGAAGCACATGGGCTACCGTCCTTAGAGATGTTCGTTAGTATTGCAGCATTGAGTAGTAGCGTTTAGTGATAACCGTAGTGTTAGAACTCGTATTTCTTGTATTTTGAAACGTTGTGATGTAATCACTTATGTTCGATGATATGAAATTGATATTTATCTATGATTTGATGTCATGATTTGATTTATTTATGCTCTTGTGTCATGCATTATGGGATTTCCATGAATATATATTTCGATCGTGTATTTTCTATGTGATTAACCGTAAATTTTATTTAATACCGTTAGTGATCTCGCATCACCTAGAAATCTCATCGCGTGTTATGTTGATATGTTGTAGGAAGATGCCTAACACCCGATCTGGAGCATCAATGTATGTGTGGAGTTTGCAAATGAATGGTGGTTAACCGACGAGGTAGCTGAAAGAGATGGAGCTCAATGAGCCGCAAGGACCCTTGTAACCCTGAATGAGAATTAGTGGGACGAACAAGAGGCAAGAAACGGAGGAAATGGAAATGAGAAATGGAGGAAATAGAAATGGAGGAATGAGAAACAGAAATGAAATAGAAAATGGGATCATGGTATGAAACTATGGAGGTTTCATTGCCAGTGGCTAGAGAGTGCACTTTTCTAGACTCTTGAAGTGCATGCCCACATAATTTTCCAGGAACTGAAGGCGTTGTCGGATTGACGCTGGTTTGAGAAATGAGAATGTGTTTTATATCAGTAAATTGGTCCATCGAGAGTACCACGTGAAATTGCTACATGCACACTTCAGGGAACAGTGCTTTGTCATGGTGGAAACTTCATAGAGAACCATCGGTGTTGAGGGCAGCATATGCCTTGAATTGGTTAAACTATTGAAGTGATGACAGAAGTGTACCTGTCCACGAAATGAAATCCAGAGATTAGGGAGATTGAATTGTGGAATTGACCGTGAAAGAAACGACTTGACTGTTACACTCAAAGGTTTTAGGGAGTTGATTTTAGTTGTGTATAGAATGGTCCCTGTGAAGAAGACAGAGTGGAAGTTTTATTTGGAGGTTACCGGAAAACATTTTAAGGGAATGTGATTGCTGTGAATCCAGCCAGATTCAGGATCTATACGCATTGCTAACCATTGATGGACAAGAAGTCAAGGGTATTATGCTGCAAGTGTGCTGAGAATAAGAGGAGGATGGAAAGTAACCTAAGGGATAACCGTGGACAGCAACCGCCGTTCAAGAGGCAAAATACTAGTGGGCAGAATGTGGCCAGAGCTTATACGGCTGGGAACAACGAAAGAAGAGGATATGCTGGGCCACTACCCTACTGCAATAAGTGCAGGTTGCACCATGAAGGGTTGTGTACTATGAGGTGGTGTGTTGAACCTGTAAGAGGTTTGACATTAGGTACTAGTGGATTGTAGGGCTGCTATTGCTCCAAACAACTCAGGAGGGTCCAGTTGCGAAATCAGCAGGGTATTATTTGTTATGAGTGTGGAAGACCAGGACATTTCAGAAAGGAGGTCCTAAGTTGGGAATCAGAAACCGTGGAAATACACAGACCTGAAACAAGAATGGAAACAAGACTAGAAACCAGACTGGAGGTAACGAAACTACGGCGAGAGCTTACGCCATTGGTGGAGGAGGAACAACCTGATTCAATGTTTTCAATAGGTACGTTCTTCTCAATAACTGTTATGCTTCTATGTTGTTCGATTCGGGTGCCGATAGAAGTTTTGTGTCGACTACCTTTAGTGCTTTGCTTGATGTTACACCAACACTTTAGACACTAGTTATGCCGTAGAACTTGCCGATGGAAGAATTTCAGAAACAAATATTGTTCTTAGAGGTTGCACGTTAGGATTATTAGGTCATCCGTTCGACATAGATCTAATGCCCGTAGAGCTTGGTAGTTTTGACGTCATCATTGGTGGATGGTTGGCAAAATACCACGCGGTGATAGTTTGTGATGAGAAAGCGTGTTCGTATTCCTTATGGAATTGAGGTGTTGATAATCCGAGGAGATTGTTGCAGACAGGGGAAGTAAGTTGAGATCAAATCGTGCACAAGACCCAAAAAGCTATATGAGAAAGGATGTCAAGTTTATCTGGCACAAGTTACGACCAAAAAAGCTGAGGATAAGTCAGAGGAGAGGCGACTTGAGGACGTACCGATCGTACGAAAATTTCCGGAAGTCTTTCCAAAAGATTTTCCTAGATTACCGCCTGCTCAACAAGTTGAATTCAAATAGGACTAGTCCCTGGTGCTGCAACTGTAGCAACCCGAAGCCCGTATTAGATTAGCACCAGCCAAATGCTAAGATTTATACTAGTTGCAGAACTTTCTGACAAAGGGTTTATAAGGCCGAGTTCCTCACCCTGGGGAGCTCGTTTTGTTTGTCAAGAAGAAAGATGGTTCTTTTCAGGATGTGTATCGACTATCCTGAACTTGAATATGCTTACTGTGATGAACGATACCCACTTCCGGGGGATCTGACAAATGTGTTGATCATTGCAAGAGGTCAAGAGTCTTTCTAAGATCGACTGAGATCTGGTTATCATCAACTCAGAGTTCGTGAGGAAGACATTTCAAAGACAGCATTTAGGACCGCTATGGACATACGAGTTCCAAGTATGCCGTTTGGTTTGACTAATCGCACCAGCGTTTTAATGAGACTTGATGAATAGGTGTGCAAAACCATATCTGGATATACATTCGTATTGTATCATCGATGATATTTTGATCTACTCCAATAGCAGAAAGGAACATGAAGGACATCTTAAGTTGATCTTAAATTTATTGAAGAAGGAAGAATTGTACGCCAAGTTCTCAAAGTGTGAGTTTTGGCTGTCAAAGGTATAATTTCTCGGTCACGTGATTGATAGTGAAGGCATTCATGTTGATCCCGCAAAGATTGAGGCAATCAAGGATTAGGCATCACCCAAGACACCCATCGAGATTTGTTAATTTCTAGGTTTGGCCGGTTACTACCGACGATTTATCAAAGGCTTTTCAAAAATTGCTAGACCTATGACAAAGTTAACTCAGAAAAGCGTAAGTTTGAATGGGGAGAAAAGCAGGGAAGCTAATTCTAGTTGTGAAGCAAAAGTTGTGTTAGTTGCGCAATTTTGGCTTTACCAGAGGGAAGTAGACTTCGTGGTATTTGTGATGCTTCGCATAAGGTTGGGCGCGGTTTTGACTGCAGAGAGAGAAGGTAATAGCTTATGCTATCCTTCAACTCAAGGTTCTCGAGAAGATCTATACGCCACGACCTAGAGCTTGTTTGCTGAAAATGTGGAGACAATTATCTGTATGGTACCAAGTGGCATTGTGTTCACGATCTAATGAGTTGCAACAATTCTAGACCAGATGGAGCTGAATATGGAGGCAATGACGTGGTTGGAAATTGTTGAGCGACTACGACTGTGAGATCCGATATCATCAGGAAAGGCGAATGTGGTGGATGATTGGCCCTGAGTCGAAAGAAAAAGCAAAGCCACTACGAGTTCGAGCCCTTGGTTAGGGACTTAGGTGTTAACGTTCCTAAGCTATTTTGAGTAACTCAATCGAAAGCAGAAAAGAAGAGGAACTTCATCAATGAGATTTGCGTGGCATGATTACAAGTTTTAGAAACCTTTTCGCGCTGACGGAACGTTTTGCTTAAATAATCTGAGTTGATTCCGGTCTGGTGATTGAGGGCCTTGATTATGCATGAGTCGCATAAGTCGAAGTATTCCATCCACCCTGGATCAGATAAGATGTATCAGGACTTGAAGAAGTTATATTGGTGGCCTAACATGAAAGCAGAAATTGCCACTTATGTCAGCAAGTGTTTAACATGTGCAAAGGTTAAGATAGAATATCAGAAACCATCTGGTTTGTTGGTTCAACCAGAGATCCCACAATGGAAATGGGAGAACATAACAATGGACTTTGTGACTAAACTGCCGAGGACAGCGGCTGGGCAAGACACGATTTGGGTAATCGTTGATCGTCTCAAGAAACTGCTCTTTCTTGCCTATGAGAGAAGATGACACGTTAGAAAAATTGACGAGACAATACTTGAAGGAAGTAGTCTCAAAGCATGGAGTACCAGTTTCGATCATCTCTGATCGCGATGGAAAATTTACTTCACATTTTTAGAAGTCTCTACATAAAGCATTAGGTACTCGATTGGATATGAGTACAGCCTACCATCCAGAGACCGATGGTCAGAGTGAGAGAACCATTCAAAACGTTAGAGGATATGTAAAGTGCTGTGTACTCGACTTTAGAAAAAGGTTGGGATAAAACTTACCGTTGGTAGAATTTTAGTATAAACAACAATTACCATACCAGCTTTAAAGGCTGCTCTGTTTGAGGCGATGTTTTGGGACGAAAGTGTCGATCACCATCTGCTGGGCTTAAGTTGAGACAGTCGCTCACATGGCAAGAGATCATTCCACGAGACAACCGCAGAGACAATAGTTCAAATCAAGAGACCATACATCCACATCAACAGCTTCCTCATCTTTTGTCAATGCCACTTTGGTCTCCATGGGGGTTATTGCAGTTTTCACATTTACAAGATCAAATTTCTTGAGTATCTCAGCTACATACTTGTCCTGAGATATGAAGATTCCTGCCTTGTTCTGTTTGACTTGTAATCCTAAGAAAAATGTGAGTTCTCCCATAGAACTCATCTGAAATCTGCTTTTCATCAAGGCTTCAAACTCATCACACCAAGACTTTTTGGTAGATCCAAAAATGATATCATCAACATACACTTGAACCAGCATGATATCCTTCTTGTCCCTTTTAATAAATAAAGTCTTGTCAATCGTACCCCTCTTGTATCCATGCTTCTCTAGGAATGTTGATAGAGTAGCATACCAAGCTCTAGGAGCTTGATGCAATCCATACAAAGCTTTGACCACCTTATAAACCTTCTTAGGGTGATCAGGATCAACAAAGCCAGGAGGTTGTGAGACATAAACCTCTTCATCTATAGTTCCATACAGAAAGGTACTTTTTACATCCATTTGGTATACTATGAACCCCATAAATGAGGTAAAGGCTAAAAATAACCTGATAGCTTCTATTCTTGCCACATGAGCAAAAACCTCATCATAGTCAATACCTTCTTCCTGCGTGTACCCTTGGGCTACCAATCTTGCCTTATTTCTGACAACCACTCCTCTTTTATCTCTTTTATTTCTGTAGACCCATTTAGTACCAATCACCTTCATTCTGTGAGGTAGATCTACAAGCACCCATACTTGTTGTAGCTTAAACTATAACAACTCCTCTTGCATGGATTGAACCCAACTGTCATCTTGTAGAGCTTCAGAAATCTTTTTAGGTTCCTCCTGAGATAGAAAACAGGCAAATAAATAATGCTGTTGATCTTTGTGATTGTTTCTTTGCTGCTTTTGAATAAAGATGAAAAGTGCACGAGCTCCTGATTTGACTTTTCGGGTGAATATTGTAAATCCTAAGTGTAGGAGTAGGACTGACTTCAATTTCTGTTAGTAGGCTGTTGAAATCAGTTATTACGCCCTCTTCATCATAAGATGCCTCATCAAAAATTCTTGTCTCAGACTTGTGAAAGATTTCGAGCTCTGGCATAGGTGAATCATCAGGATCAAAACTACCAGTATTAACTGGCTCACTACCAGTATTAACTGAAGGAGTACTGGTAGTGGTGTTTTCAGATACTTTTCCTAAATGCTTTAGAGCAATTTCTTCCAACTCTCTTCTAAAAGCTAGAATCTTAGAATTATCTTTTGAAGTGTTAGTAGAAGAAGCCTTCTTCTCTTGTTGAAGTTCTGTCAAGACCTCTTCTTTCTTTGAATTTGTGGAAGATTTCCTTGATTCATCTTTTTCTTCAGTATTCCTCACAGTTGAAGGCACTTCAATAAGCTCTACATCCTTATCTTTTTCCTCAGAGGCATTAAAAATTGGAGTTTGTGAAGTACCTGCACTGTTAGTTACTTCTGAAACACCTGCATGTGGGTTAGCTTGATTCTCCAAAGATACTGGAATATAGTTCATAGAATCAGTAAGATAATCAATATCAAACATCCATCTATACCCTACTCCTTTGACATTGGGTTTATCTTCAAGAAAATTAACATGCAGGTTACTTCTACTCTTTTGGTTACTAAATTATAAACCCTATAGGCTTTGCTATTTAGAGAGTAACCAACTAAGAATCCCTCATCAAATTTTCCATCAAACTTGCCAAGTACACTAAGAGTATCTAAAATTGTAACATGACACCCAAAAGGTCTTATGTAGCTGATAATTGGTTTGTGGCTAAACAAAAGCTCATAAGGAGTTTTGTTTTGAGGTTTAGTTACTCTTACCCTATTAAAAATATAGCAAGCAGTACTGACTGCTTCTGCTCAAAAAGTAGTTGGTAAGAGTAAGTCTGCTAGCATAGTTCTAGCAGCCTCAATTAGGGACCTGTTCATTCTT
This sequence comes from Tanacetum coccineum, assembly GCA_026074375.1. Taxonomy (NCBI): domain Eukaryota; kingdom Viridiplantae; phylum Streptophyta; class Magnoliopsida; order Asterales; family Asteraceae; genus Tanacetum; species Tanacetum coccineum. Next base: position 113,011 of record BQNB010000364.1, on the reverse strand, counting down.
TCAGCAACTCCATTCTGTTGTGGAGTTCTGGCATTGCTATACTCTTGTTTTATTCCCTTGTTCCCACAAAATTCAAGCATATCTCTATTCTTAAATTCAGTGCCATTATCTGATCTAATGATTTTAACCCTATTACTAAGCTGGTTTTCAATCTACCTAATGAAGTTATGAAGAATGCCACTAGTTTCATCCTTAGAGGCCAAAAAGAATACCCAACTAAATATGGTACAATCATCAGTAATTACAAGGCAATAACTTGCATGATTAATGCTTTTTACAGAAGTAGGACCAAAAAGATCCATATGCAAGGTGTGTAATGGCTTAGTGATTAATCTTTCTAATTTGGCCTTGCAGGAGGCCTTGTGTTGTTTACCTTTATGGCAGGCAATACATGTATGGTCATTTTTGAAAACCTTGGACGGTAGACCTCTTACAAGGTTTCCCTTCACAAGTTTGTTTAGATTTTTAAAATTGATATGACGTAACCTTCTATGTCACAATTTAGATTCATCAGATGCGGCTTTAGCAATCAAACAGGCAAAAACTTTTGCAGGAGTAGGTGTCTTCATGTCAAAACTGTACATATTGTGATGTCTAGGGACCTTTAAAAGTATCTGATTTTCATCAGGCATCTTAAAGTCAGAAGACACAACAAGACATTCAGTTTCAATAAAAAGAACCTTGTGCTGCTTATCACATATTTGTGATATTGAGAAAAGGTTAAAATGCCCTAATTCTTTTACAAAAGATACACTATTAAAATCTAAATTACCAACTCTTATTTTTTCCTTTACCAGTGATGTAGCCTTTGCTACCTCCAAAGGTAACAGATCCCCCATTGAATTCTTTAAAATCCTCCAGTTGATCATTGTTACATGTCATGTGCCCTGAGCATCTACTATCAAATATACCTCTATCTAACATGTTCTTCAGTGGATGATCCTGCACATGAAAAAGAGAAAATTAGTTTCTCTTAGGGACCCAGGCCTTTTCAGGCTTGGGTCTGCCTTGTGGACCTTTAGCATTCACAGTTCTAATAAAAGTTGGTCCACTGTCACAATTGGAGTTTGGATTAGAGTTCCTCCAATTATAACCTGCTGAGGTCTTAACAGCAGATCCCCAATTTCCCTTTACAGCATGAAAATGAGACATTTGTGATGTAGTTTTTGCAAAGGGTCTTCTTACAGATGAATATGATTTTGAAAAATGCCCTCTTTGATTAAATTGATTCACCTGTGGTCTTTTAGGACTAAAACTGTTTGAGGTCTTGGTAGGTACTGGCTGTCTAGATCTAACAGTATTAACATTAGAACTACCAGTATTAACTCTAGGTCTAACAGGATTAATATTTGTCCTACTAGTATTAATATTGGGCCTAACAGAATTAATGTTTGTCCTACCAGTATTAATATTAGCCCTAACAGAATTAATGTTTGTCCTACCAGCATTAAGTTGTACTGATCTAGGAATAAGTTTATTAGCATGATTAACCCTGTTTGCATTGGTCCATACTGGTTTTGCCACCCCATTACCAGTATTAACAACCCTTTGTTTCTTAACTTTAGCCTCTCTTGCCATTTTCTTTTCATAATAGTCACAATCTTTAATCAAATGACTTAGACTACCACAAACAAAACATTTCTTCTTTGTGAAAGAGTAACCTTCCCCTAGTTCTCTTTCCATCATAGCATTATAATTCTTCCTATTAACTTTAGGTGTTGTTTGATCTTTGATGGGTTGTCTAGAAGTTTTTATGTGTGAAACACAACTAGTTTCAACTTCTTTTGATTTTGGATCAGACACACCTTTTTCATTTGATGTTATAGGTGTAGACACATACACTTCTAGAGGTACACTTGAAATCTCAGATTCAGGATCAACAGAATGTTCAGAGGAAGTTCCAATAGATCCTGCACTGTTATTAGATTGACAGGTAGAATATTCACTGGATCTATCATCTGATACATTGGGTTCAGGCTCTTAAGGTCCCTTTTTACCATAAACATACAAAGACTCATCAATTTCTTCTTGTGGTGTAGGAGTATAATCCCCACTTAAGGGATGTGGAACACCTTTAAAATCATTAGTCTTTGTAAATCTACTGTACAAAGGTTTTCCAACTGAATCCTCTTTTGAATAATTAAACACAAAAAAAATGCATTTCTTCCTCATAACTTAGAACCTCATTATTTGATTGTATTTCAAACCCTAAGCCAACTTTACTATTTGAACTCATGCCAGAATTAATTAATCTCCAAAGATTCTTGGAAGAATCTTTCCATGAATCTAATGTTTTCTGCAATTGTTCCTTTTCTTTTACAGCTTTCATTCCTATTCTCCTATATCTTTTAAGCTTTTCATCTTTTTCATATATTTCATTAGCCTGAAATGTAAGCTTTTCATTTAGAGAAAGTTGCTGTTTTTGAAAAGTAACAAGTTGAGCTTCTAGTTTCTTAACAGCTTGACTATAGGCAAGTATTTGTGCTTCTTGATCACCTAACTAATTCATTTGTTCATCACACAGTGTTTTAAGGGTATTGTATGAATCAATGCAAGTTTTAGAACACAAAGATACCTCATTACTTGAGTTGATAGCCATAAGTGCATGATTTATCTCTTCAACTTCAGTATGTTCTCCCCAATTGACAATCTCATCATCCATTGTCAGCAAGCCCATCTAATTTTTATCTTGCTTCCCAGCTTCTTGATGTTGATAAAATGAGTCTCTCTTCTTCTTTCCATCATGTGTCCCCTTTGCTGTACATTCCCTAGCAAAGTGACTAGTGTTGTGACAATTGAAGCATTCAAGCTTCTTTTTGTGAAAGCCAACTGGTGTTTTTCCATCCACACGAACTCTCCTTCCTGTTTTCTTATAAAACTTCTTCATTCGAATAGCAATCATTGCTATCTGCCAGTTTATGTCCATCTCTTCAATGTCTAAATCATCAATTTATTCCAGATCTTCATGAAGCAAGTCCTAGTCCTCTGATTGTTTGGCAAAGAGGGAATAGATAACTTCATCAGCAAAACCAGAAAGAACTTCTTTTTCAGAAATATTGGTTGAAGAAGTAGAAGGAGTGCAAGTAATGTAGGCACCAATGAAACCAGACTTAACTTTATTAGTGCTGCTTTTGCTTTGTGAAACAAAAGCAACATTTTGAGCACTTGAAGATGTTTTTGAGGCACCTTGGATTTCCTGCTCAAAAACTCTAAGGTTATTGTACAAATCATCAATAGATAAAGTGTCAACCTCTGGTTTAGTTCTCATAGTCATTGCTAGATTGGACCATGTTGGGGGCAAAGATCTGAGAAACTTATGATTTGCATCCTCATTTGATACTTCAGCGCCATGAGCTTCCAACTGAGAAAGTAATTATTGGAATCTGTCATATCCCTTTTCTAACCCTTCTGAACTGGATATTGTAAATGCTTCAAACTGTTGTTTGAAAACAGCCTTCTGCATTTTCTTTGAATTTGCATTACCACCAAACCTAGTTCTGATGGCTTCCCAGATCTCTTTTGCATCATCCATTCCATGAAATCTTCTCATATGCTCCTTGGGAATGGCCATCAGCAAGATATTCTTAGCCTTCCTTTCCTTTTCAACAGCTTGAATTTCTGCAGCAGTTACTGGTGAAAGTATTCGAACAATACCATCCTTTCCAGTTGAAATTCTCTTCTTGGAGTTTCCATTCTGAATTACCTTCCAAACATCATTGTCAATGTACTCAAGGTAATGCTCCATCTCCATAGCCCATATATCATACTCCTCCTTCTTCAGAATTGGGAGTTTGATATTTGAGATAGCAGTTGTTTGAGGAATCACCTGTTGTTGTTGTTTAGGTGCAGCACCAGTGTCTGATGCATCTTCATGGTTTGATTCTTCATCATCACTGAGATGTTGTGAGAACTCATCATTAGCAGGTTGAGACATTTTGTAAAGAATTGTAGGAGAGTGTTTGTTTGTGATCTTGTGATTCTTCTTATTCAGAGTCCCTCTATTGGCTCTGATACCACTTGTAGGTCCTTGGTCTTGGATCTATATAGCCTTTGTAAGACAATAGCTAACTTGAATAAATCCAAATCAACTATGCGAGAGACACTGACTATGAATATCAAGTGTTAATGCGGAATCGTAACACAAGAATTAAAAAGAACAATAATAATAATTTTGCTATTGATTTCTATTAAGCTTCAATGCTTCTATTACATGTATAAAACTCTATGCCGTAGGGTTCCTTTTATACACCAAGGAAACCCTAGAAGGCTTTACAAAACGTGTAAAAGGATAATGCATATCCTTTCCTAAGATATCTCCTAAAATATCTCTAAGATAACTATTACCTCTATTCTGTTACATAAACAGACTTAACTACATACGACCAGTACTAACTATAGTACTGCCACTCTACCAGTACTAACTATAGTACTGCCAGACTTAACTTAGTACTGCCAGACTTAACTTAGTACTGTCAGAACTAACTAATACTACCAGACTTAACTGTTATACTACCAGTATTAAGTCTTTTACAATATTTTTCCTAACAGGATGCATGATAGTGACAAGCCAAAAGGCAACAATGTTGTCGGTCCTTCAGTTGTCAATATGGTAGAGCATAACAACTTCTCCAGGTATAATGACAACAAGGGTAAACGTAAGCATCATGATAACATCAAAGCTGATCCTAACAAAAATTCTAAAGTGACTTGTTGGAAGTGTGGGAAACCTGTACACTTGAAAAAGGATTGCAAAGGTGAAAAAGTTGGAAACAAAGCCAATGGTTCAGGCACAAATGGTTTAGTGGATGGTTTTACCAACTTACTAAAAGGTCAGAATATGTTTAATAAATCTTTTCAGGTTTATTATGTTACATATGTATCTGAAGCTTACTTTGTGTAAGATGATGATGTTGCGTGGTGGGTTAACTCAGGAGCAACAGTTCATGTGTGTAAAGATAGATGCTGGTTCAAGACCTATGAATCACTGAATGATGGATCTATTCTTTACATGGAAAATGAGTCAACAGCCTTGGTGCATGGACGTGGTTGTGTAGATCTTAAGTTTAGTTCTGGAAAGATTGTAATGTTTTGCATGTTCCAAATATAAGGAAGAATTTGGTTTCTAGTAGTGTTTTAAATAATTGTGGTTATAAACAAGTGATTGAATCTAATAAATTTGTTTTATCCAAACATGGTGTGTTTATTGGTTTTGGTTATTTGAGTAATCAAATGTTCAGGCTTAATACTGTTAATGATAATATTGCTTCAGCCTTTATGTCAACCTCTAAACTGAATGATTCAATCATATGGCATGCTAGACTGGGCCATGTCTACTTGAAGAGGATGCAACATATGTCTAAGGATGGGTTAATCCCAGCTTTTGACATGGACACTGAAAAGTGTAAGACTTGCATGCTGAACAAAATAACTAAGAAAATATTTTAAATGTAAAACGTGAAACTGAAGTTTTGGAGATGATCCACAGTGATTTATGTGATATGCGTGCTACTCCTTCACTGGGGAATAAAAAATACTCTGTGATATTTATTGATGATGCTTCTAGGTTTTGTCATGTTTATTTATTACAATCAAAGGATGAAGCATTAGATAAATTCAAAGTATTCAAAAATGAAGTTGAATTACAACAAGGGTCCCAAATCAAAAGATTTAAGACTGATTGGGGAGGTGAGTACATGAATACTCTATATTTTAGTCTGTTGGTATTAACCATGAAATGACTGCCCCCTATACTCCACAACAAAATGGTATATATGAAAAGAAAAATAGAGTACTAAAATAAATGGTTAATTCCATGGTGTCCTACTCAGGACTGAGTCAAGGGTTCTAGGGTGAAGCTATGTTAACAGCTTGCTATTTATTAAATATGGTTCCTAATAAAAGGAACATGATTACCCCTTATGAACTCTGGACTAAAAGAAAACCAAACCTGAAATACCTTAGGATTTGGGGTTGTAGGGCAGTTGTAAGACTCCTTGATCCAAAGCTAAAAACTTTGGGTGAAAGAGGCATTGAATGCATCTTTGTTGGATATGCTGAGCATTCCAAGGCTTTTAGGTTCTATGTCATTGAGCCTAATAATTCAGTTTCAATTAACTCTATAATTGAATCAAGGGATGCAATCTTTAATGAGAATAGATCCTCATCAGTCCCTGGACCAAGTCTTAGGATTCCTAATGGAACTGAAGACATTAGTGGTTCAGTGGTCCTTGAAGAGGTCAATGAAGAGGTTGTTCAACAACCTGAACCTGAGCTTAGAAAAAGCAAAAGGAATAGGACTCCAAAGGATTTTGGACCTGAATTTTAATTATACTTAATTAAAGGAACAAGGGATGAGGTCTCTGACCAACACTCCTATTGCTTTAATGTTGAGGATGTTACCAAGACATTTGATGAAGCAATGAAGTCCCAGGATGTTGCTTTTTGGAAAGAAGCAATTAATGATGAGATGGACTCCATCATGGGCAACAACACTTGGGTGTTGGTTGATCTACCTCCAGGTTGCAAACCTCTTGGTTACAAATGGATCTTTAAAAGAAAACTGAAGGTAGATGGAACTATTGAAATGTTCAAGGCAAGGCTGGTCATTTAAGGCTTTAAACAAAAGTCAAGGATAGATTACTTTGATACTTATGCTCTAGTGGCACGTATTAGTACCATAAGAATGCCGATTGCTATGGCATCAATTCATAATCTGGTTATTCATCAGATGGATGTGAAGACAACTTTCTTGAATGGTGACTTGGAAGAGGAGGTCTATATAAACCAACCTCAGGGCTTCATAATGCCTGGCAATGAAAACAAGGTGTGTAAACTGATGAAGTCTATATATGGACTGAAGTAGGCACCTAAACAATGGCATCAAAAGTTTAAAGAAGTGGTTTTGTCTAATGGTTATTTACTTAACCAAGTTGACAAATATGTATATAGCAAATTTGACGAAACTGGTAAAGGAGTTATCATTTGCCTATATGTTGATGACATGCTGATCTTTGACACTGACCAAGTTCAGGTTGACCTGACAAAGGAATTTTTGTCATCAAGGTTCTCTATGAAGAACATGGGAGAGGCTGATGTTATCCTTGGCATTAAGATTAAACATGAAAGTAATGGGATAGCAATTTCTCAGTCTTATTATATTAAGAAGGTACTGAAGAAATTCAATTACTATGATTGCACTCTAGTAAGTACTCCTATAGATACAAGTAGGGATGGCAAAAGCACCCGAAACTGATAGAGAAAACCGAAACCCAACCGGTTTGGTCGGGTTCAAGGACGGGTTGGCGGGTTTGGATACGGGTTCGGGTAGAAATATTCTTTTTTTCTTGGGTACGGGTTCGGTTGCGGGTTCTGGTAATACCCGCCTCGTTTACCCGTATCCGTACCCGTACCCGTTTACCCGAATCCGTACCCGCTTTTATTGCCATTTTTATATAAGGCCATTTTTAAAAGTTACACCTGACTCTTCAATTCTAAAGGTTATTTTTATCAACCATATCTTTGTAATTACAAGTTACACCTGACTCTTCAATTCTAAAGGTTATTTTTATCAACCATATCTTTGTAATTACAAGTCACACCTGACTCTTCAATTCTAGTATCAATTCTAACATCTTCGGAGTTTATGTCTCAAGGTTCTTCTTTTATTTATCTTATTTTATCTTTAATGCATTAATTGTTTGTTTATTTAATCATTTAATTATCCATTGAACTTGTATACATAATTATTTAACTTGAAATCATTACAATAGTGTGGTATATCCTATATCATAACATGGGGTCGATTCTTGGATTTGGCTAGTTTCTAGAGAGAGAAACACTTGAGAGAGATTTCCAAATTTCACTAGTTTATTTTCCCAAAATAAGGGGGTTTAATCCATAGTTCCCTTATGATCCCAAACAAACATGTTAAACTACTCTATATTCATCAATTCACAAAAACACTAAACAAGCATGATCAATTCAGAATTCATAATAAAGAAGGGGAAAAGTGTTTTTATACAAACTCAATAGCATGATTTATTGTTTCTCAGGTTTCTTTGTCAATAATTTCCAACATCCCGGAAATTAATTCAACTATAACCACTATAATCACCTTCTTAAACCAACTTCTAAGATCAAATGCGACTTTCTTCTACTAAAACTGGAAGTGATGAAGAATAAGTTTATTCTTTAACAATTCCCTAGACAATTTCCTAACATATTATAGATGTAAGAATGAATAATGGCATGAGAAGAATGCTTCAAGGGATGATTTCCTCCTCTAAAATTATGCTCTATTTATACTTGAGGATGGTGCATCAGTTGCTAAAATTTAAGGAGTGAGAATGGTTGCATAATCATTGCAATCATTTATGACTTGGGAGTAACTGCAGGAGAAGTGCGCCGCACTTGGAAAATTATGCGCCGCACTTGGTGTTTAAATAAATATCATTCCCAATGTCTTCATAATCAGACGAATGTACCTGTTCATTGGGAGCCGAATCAGCATCCATATGTAGATCTTCATGAATTGATGAGACAGACGGATTAAGTCTTGTGTCAGTAGTCGTCCAAGCCGTATAGTCAGCTAAAGTCGCTGTCTTTAAAGAGCTTGGGGCAGCTATACTTTTTGACTGATCACTCTGGTTGGTGGGTGGAGGTGGAGGAGGATGTGGCAGTTGAGACAATCCAGAAGCGCCAGAAGCTCCTAAAGTTCCAGATGGACCTGCAGGTGGTGGAGGAGGGGGTGGCTGATGATGTGGAGACCCATGTGGTGTTTTTAGTGACTCATGTCTCCTTTTCTTCTTTCTTTGTGCTTCAGCCAAATCAGTAAGGAGCTGGTCAGAGTGATCACGGTCCATTAACTTCTCTAGAGCTTCGTACAGCTTCTTGTGATCTTCATGAGCTTCGTAGGATTTGGTTTCCCACATGCGGTGGTGAAGAATCTCTTTCATGTCAGCTTCTAGCAAATCTCTGAAAGGATCCCTGAGTGGAGCTTGAATAGCCTAGTCAACAGCATCTGTGACAATTTCATCCACTGCTTTGCTCACCTGATCGAGAATATCAAGATTCTCTAATTTGTACAATCTGGACCCATGTTTGTCTAATCTTTCCTCCAGGGCTAAGTTGTCTTGTACCAGATCCGCCATATGTTATTCAAGCTCAACGATGCGCTTTATCAAGATGGAATATGTGGTGCTTTGTTGTGGTTGAGGTGGTGGTGGTGGAAGAGATGTTGTTGTTGTGATTACCGTGACAGTTACTGTTGATGTTGGTAGTGGTGCTTGAACCATTGTGGAGACTGGTTGAGAGACTGTGAGATCAATAACCAGAGTGGTCATTAGAGGAACAAAAGAGGTGTCCCGATTAATGGGAACAGTGACCATTGACTGAACCTCCGATTCAGTATTTGTTTTCTCAGGTTCGTCTTCCTGTGACTTCTCCACAAGGAACTGATCGGCGAAGCTGAGTTCCTTGTCAAGATTTTGTAGAGAAGACAGGTGGGTTCAGTTGGGAGTTTAAGGTTCTCCTGAACATTTGGATAGGCCGTTGTAGTGAATTCTTCATCCATTTGCTCAGGGTTTGATTGAATTGAAGTATTAGAGGCTTCAAGATCCATGTGTTCAAGGTTTGGTCTAGCATGAACAACATGACTTGATGGAGGCTGAGACGCTGCAGCATCACCAGGGTTTGGTCCAGCCTGGCCTTCTTGGGTGTCTGAAGGGTGAGTAGATCAAGGGCAACTTGTTCATCACTGACTTTCTCTTTACCCTTACCTTGAACCTCTGGAAGCGGTTGAAATTTTCCAGATTCAGGTTCCCTGATCACCACCGGTGGAAGTGGACCCTGACGAGCCAAGTGAAATTCCTTTAAGCTTTCTTCCACTGCCTTTTGCAGATCAGCCTCTTCATCACCAATCCTGGGTTCATTCTCTGGAACACCTTCGTCAACAAATTCATCTACCAACTGAAGAGAGCTCTTTTTCGTTCGCTTCTTCACCACCTTACCAGCTTTGGATCGTTTGGCTGGAGATGGCACCTTAGATGTATCTGTAACCATCTTTTGTTTCTTTTCTTGAGGCTTGGCAGGTGTAGGTTTAGGCTTCTTGGTTGCTGCTTTAGGTGCTAAGGGCTTAGATTGCTTGGATGCTTTGGGTTTGGTAGCCTTAGCAGGTTTAGGAGCAGGAGAGTCAGGATCACTAACTTCTTCACCAGCAAGATATCTTTGATGCTTAGCTACTTTCTCCAGATAAGCATTGTAGTATTGTTCACCTCGAATGTCATCAGTGATAAGATCATTCGGAATAGGCATCCCAAAGACTTCCCGTTTGGTTCCCTTAGCACTAAACTTGAGATATCCAAGAACATGCTCTTCATTAGGCAAATGAAGTGGAGAACCTGGTCTCGGGTGAAACTTGTGCTTGCTTTGTAAGTAATAGACGATCAGCTTGGTGAACCTAACACTCGGGATCACAATAAGGGTGGCTTTCTTCTTTCCCTGAGTATGTTGTGCTAGATTCTTTTTGTCTTCAATGAAAGTATGGATGGATTGGGTGAATTCTTCCCACATCCTCTCTGCATAATCGATATGGGCTCGATTGACGATGCCCCAAAGAATCTGCAACACTGGAGCCCTTGGTCTTTCAAACCCTAAAGTCTTTCCCGTAAGACACAATTTGATGACTGTTGTGAGTGCTCTCCACGGTTGAAACATGTCATTAGTCACGACATCTGATAAGGTTATGACAACTCTCGGATAACCCAGATCGTTGACAAACTTGATAAGAGCATCAGGAGTTGGTAGGGAGGAAAATGCATTGTTGGTGTCGACTGGTGTGATTTGAAGTGCGTCTTTGAGTGTGTCTTTGGTGAGATCGAACCATTGCTTATCTAGTTGACAGCTATAACTCCCAGTTTTATTGTCATATCGAACAGTGTCCCAAAACTGCTGAATATAGATTGATGGAATTGTCGAGGAAGCAGTGAAAGCTCTGAAGAAGTTGGTGTGCTTCAGAATATCCACCGCAATCTTGTAGATTGGATTGCTTTGCGACCTTTCAACATCCAAATAGCAGTTACTTTTTCCTATAGGCACCCATCTAATGCGAGGCAGGATTTGATCATAGGTGGTGCCATAGCAGGTGCTTGTACAGCAGGAGCATTAACATTAACATCAGTCATTGTAATTGCACAATCACATCCACAGAAAGGCATACATACGGAAAGGAGATGTTAGATGTGAGCAGATGCTCAGAAGTTGATCAATTATGGACTAAATCCAGGAAAGGACACTTAGATCATATTAAAGTGGTGGTTAGTAGATTTGGTCAACTCTTGAGTCAACGGAAGTTAACTCATGGAAGAGAAGACAAAGTGCAATGACCAAACCACAATGACCAAATCGCAATTGTCAAGCAATACTTAGACAAAACGCAGGGGTTAAAGCACATTGGGCAAAACGCAATGGGACAAAACGCATGCACCAAAACGCAAGACACAAGACGCAGTAGGTCAGCCAAGCAAAACGCAGCCCATCAAAACGCAATGAATATTTTATTAAACATAACCAAAACGCAGTGTATTCAAAACGCAAAAGACAAGTCGCAACAAGCAAAACACAAACCAACAAAACGCAATGAATATTTTATTTAAAATAATCAAAACGCAGTGTATTCAAAACGCAAAAGACAAGTCGCAACAAGCAAAACGCAATCAATATTATATTCAAAATAGACAAAACGCAATCATTTGAAATTTTTTCGAAATGAGGGTTTTATTATTTAAATAATTTAATGGTCTTTATAGCAAAACGCAATGACTTGCGTTTTGACCTGTTAAATATTTAATATTCAAATCGCAACTCATATTCACATAGCAAAACGCAACCATCACTAACTAGGCAAAACGCAGACAAGAACATTCAACAAAATGCAACCAAGAACATCTATCAAAACTCAATCAAGAACACTCAAAGACGCAAATTCCAACTTAAAACTTAAGGCATCTACGAGTTAACCAGATCTTTATATACGTTCAATTATACTTACTAACTACAATAACAACAACAAATGTCCATTTCAAACATCATACGACTATGTTTTGACTCAAAAAGTCAACCATTATGCGAAAATCACAAGGAGCCTAAGAAAGCACTTAGGGAAACAATTAATACATCAACGAGGCATCATGTATGCAAACTAATGCTGACCCAGCAATCAAAACTTAATAAGAAACACTAACCAAGATTTTGATGATGATTAAGCACGAACACCCTAAAGACAACGCGATTTAATGAATTTCATGCCAAGATATTCAAGAAAATGCATATATAGATGATAGAGAACATAAAGCAAGCATTACCTAAACACGAGATTACACAAATGGTCACAAATCAGACAAATCGCAAGGTGTTGAGTTTTGTGTTGAGAGAGAAAAAGACAAAGAGTTTGACTAGATTTTTGAAGTTTTGACCTAGTCAAAACGTAAGTGGCTTTATATACCTAGGTCAAACTTTCAGAAAATGGCAGATTTGGTCCCTCATTTTCTACATTCTTCTCCATTTAAGACATAAGTATTACTAAGGGGTTATTTGAGATACATAAATGGCATAAATGGTCCTTTACATTTAATGAGTCAAGGAAACAAATAGCAAATAGCACATAAGACCCTATACTTTCATATAAATGACAACTTTAGCCTTTTGAGTTAACACAAGTTTAACTCCCCCTTAAACTGTAACCCCGTTAGATACAAAACATTTCTTAATTATTTATATGATGAATCAAAAGTGCCCGTTAGATATCATAAATTTGAAACCACTCTCCCCCTCAATCAATGACCCATTTTCTAGTTAAAGAGCAGTAGTCGTTGATTGAGAGCCAAATTTTAAGAAAATCAAGTCCGATTAATTTTCTAAAAATTCCTGAGAGTGTTTGGTGTAATGGCAAGCTGATGCAAGGGATCTATCTAATGGTCTTTCAGCCTTAGCTTCCTCTACGATCTCGCGAAGGGTTTCTACACTTTCCTTAAGGTGTTTGAGATAAACTAGATGCACTTCCCTATTGTTCCTATTGCGAGGGGGAATAGGTTCAACATCTATAGCATACTTTTTTGGTGCAAGAACTTTTGGTTTTACTTGATCCTTATTGACACATGATAGCTTATTCTGTATTTGGACCTTTAGACTCTCATTTTTAGTTAATAGGGCAGTTGTCTATTCTAGATGCTTAGCACGCGTGATCTTGATAGAATCATACAATTCCTTGTAATGCTGCTTAATCTTTCTATTTTTTGCCCCAATAGCTCATTTTGTTCTTAAAGAACATTGATTTTTTTAGTTAATTGAGTGATCTAAAAGTCTAAGGTCCTAAAATCAAGCGTACGGTTTGCTTCACTACGGGTTTCATTCAATTGAGAGATTTACATTCTCAATTTTTTGATGGCGTTGTCTTTTCCTTGAATTAAGACTTTCATCTTTTCGATTACAAAAATTGAGTCAAAATCAGGAACATCTCGAGTGGGTGGAGATGTGTCGTTTCTAAAACTTTCTTTAATATTTTGATATTATAACTGCAGATTTAAATGATTTACCTCAAGATTGGAAAACCATTTTATTAACTCATCATGATTATCCTTTTGAATCTTAACACGTAAATCAGAAAGCTCAACTTCAAGTTCCAGACAACGTGCTTTAAGACTGGTGTGGGCATCATGCATTTCAGTAAAACTAGATACATTAAGCTCAGAATTCGTTGTAACAAGAAACACATCTTTAAACAAGCAATCAGCAATTAAATTATCATTTGCAATAAGAATATTTTTCAGCTCAATCTCATCATGCTTCCTATCTACAACGTGTTGGTCAACCTCAGCTTCCAACTCTTCAAAAATTTCTTTCATTTCTATAACTTCTTTTGTTAGAGCCTTTTGAATGCCCTCAAAATGTTCTTTAAGTGTTTTAAAAAATGGAATGACCTCGGTGAGATAACATGCCTTGGTTTGTTCAAAACCCCTTTCCCCTTCAGTGAGCCCCGTTGGTGTAATTCTCTTGTTACAGGTTTTTTCAAAGTCCGAAAAGAGTTGTATTAGTGCAAAAATGTTAATTTTTACTTGACTCTTTGTTGGAAGCACCCTTGGGACAAGCGTTGCAGGTGTATTTGGCGGATACACTGTCAACGCTTTGGTTGGTCTTGAGGCAGTGGTCTGCTCTTTGAGAGCTTCTGCTTTCATCTTGATGATGTCTTGAGACCAAAATATTTGCTCAGGGGTCAATTGCTTTTGTGGTGTGAAGGTCGCTAAATAATTCTCTTTCGAGTAATCAGGTGGTGCAATCTTAACCTTATGAGTCACACACTCAGGGTCTTTCATTTTGTCATGCATTTTTCTCCTAGTGATTTCAGCTATCTCTAGGGTATCCTCTGTGTTGTGCACTATAGCCGGGACATGATTGTTTTTGACAATTTCATAACCATTATATAGAGCAGGCTGAACTTGCTTTGCACGGGTGAGGCATAAGGGGTTCTTGTAACCAATAGCTACCTTATTCAGTTCATTATAATAGGGCTTTGGTTTACACAACATGTGAACTGTTTGAAGAGACTGGTCTTGTTTGTATAATCTATCCTCGACCTTTTCTTTTAAAGCTTTCATGTCCAAAAATTCTTCAAGGTATTTGTTTTCTTTCTGTTTAAAATCCTTTTTCAAAGACGTAACTTCTTCTACCATTGACTTGTTATGGTTGATGGTAGAAGCAAGTTGCAATTTTACAGAATGAAGTTCCTTTTTCAAATTTTCTTCCTTAATGTTACGGTCAGTGATAACTATTCTTAATTGTTCATCAATCTTTTGTTCTCTTTCCGTTAATTCAAACCTGGCCCGTCTTTCATACAGTTCAACTTGTTCCTTATAAGTTTCAAGTTCAGCAGTTAGTGAATTATCAACTACTATGTTCCGTGTTGTTTTAGAGACAGACTGGGCATGAGGTTCACACATATCATTATATATCATCATGTATGCATCATTTGTAACAGAAGATACATTGCTTTGTACAACTGGCACTGCGTTGTCCTTTACATACTGATCATACGGAATCATATTACTATTACTCGTATAATCGGCATGTGAGTCAACAACGTAGTTTGGTTGTACATCGTCATGCATCTCGTGTTCTTCATGATGTTCACAAACAGCATCCTGATAGTGATCATGGTCGTGTACCTCAGATAGAATGTCCGAATCATACGACGGACCGGCTTCATCATAAACAGGATCTGCAGATGATAGATTAGCCATGAACATAGTTTGTGCCATAGGTGCCTCATCAACATCAGAATCAAAAGCATCACAGTCATCAGCTTGAAACACATTATCCACATTGAGTGCTAAATCCTGAATAGGTTGCTCATCCACATCTTCATCAACAACGTTGTCTTGTCCACCTATAAGAAATAGTAACTGTTCTTCATCCAATGCCACTCCATTCTCCTGAGCTTGCATCAGTAACATCTTGTCTTTGAAGTATTCGAAGTTCTGTGGTCGCTTAGGCTGAGTGCAGTTCCTTGCTATGTGGCCTATACCATTGCAGTTGTAGCACTTAACCTGCCTTGCTTGACCTGGATTAAAATTCCCGACTCTGTTCAGAGCTTCCCCATATCCATCAGTACCTGCACCCCGTGCATTGTTACATTGTCCTCTATTCTGTCGACCCTGAACATTCTGAACCACAACCCTATCGTCTTGAACTGTGGCTTGGTTCCTAGGATTTGATGAAGTTCTGAGTTAATTGTTTGTTTGAGGAAGGTATGTTTTGTATGATTGGGTGAGAAGGGCAAGTGTGTTGGTTAAATTCTCAATTAAGTTATCCGTTGGAGAGAGTCCCGAATCAAGTTGAGAGTTATCAGCAAAGTGTGGTGGAACATATGTGGATGATGGATTTGTAGATGATTGTGAATTGTACTACTGAGGTGCCACATTGGTCATCAAGGCGAGAGGAGAAGCTGTGTGTTGAGTGAATTAGTCTAACATCATTTTGTTCTCATTGGCATGTGCCTCGTGCTGCTTTAGATAAGCATACAGTTGATCATAGTTGGAGTCCCTTAGGCCCCTGTTGAGTTTCATTGCAGTTACAAATCTATCCTATTCCGGCAACATGTTATTAACAAACTTAGAATTCAACTGCATTCTGTACATGGCCATCTTGATGTTACGCATTCCGTTGATGAGTTTGGCAAACCGGACATAGTAATCATGAATAGTCTTTCCTTTGTGCTGATGAAAGTGTTCGAAGTCATCATACAGCTATGATTCACGGTCTTCTTTTATTAATTCCGAACCTTCCAGGAGCATCTTCACATTGTCCTATATGTCCTTTGCATCAGTGTAATGATTGATAAG
The DNA here is from genome assembly GCA_026074375.1 of Tanacetum coccineum. Lineage (NCBI taxonomy): Eukaryota > Viridiplantae > Streptophyta > Magnoliopsida > Asterales > Asteraceae > Tanacetum > Tanacetum coccineum. The sequence goes on along the minus strand of BQNB010000364.1, from coordinate 96,620 downwards.
AGAGTAGATATCTTTTGGCAACCCTTGAAGTAGGATGTTTGTTGCCCGAATGTCAGCATTGTACCTATCCTTATCTTTAGGTGACAGGTCAGAATAGACACGAGGTCGTTCTGGACCTAGATGTAAGGCACCTTCATTTCCTTCTGCAAGATTTTCTCGAAATGTTCCTATCTGAAATGGTCCTTCATCAATTGACTTCAAGATGTTTACCTCGTTCTCTTTACCCCGACAATACAGTCAAATTCGTTGTTGCCTAGATGCAAAGTCAGTTCTATCAAGCATAGGTGGTCGGGTATCTGAACCGGCACATTGAATGTATTCCGAAAGATTAGCCATCTTAATTGATTGTGAAATGATTAAGTTGATCAAACAATTATTAGTGATTGTATGTTAAAAGTGATGATTGTTTGTTAGATTAGGTGATATGTTGTTTAATTAAGATTTGGTTTGGTTGAAATGAGTTTACGTAATGAAGATAATAAGACTTAGGCAAAACGCAGTGAAGAGCCTTAGACAAATCTCAATTTGTTAGAGACAAAACACAATGAAGAGCCTTAGTCAAATCTCAGTCAAGTCTTAAGACAAAACGCAATCAAGAAATGAAATGGACAGAGTCTCTCCTAGGAAAAACGCAATATGGGTCTTCAATTACGCAAAACGCAGAGACAAATCTCAACCTGTTAGAGACAAACCGCAAGACACAAAAAGCAGTGAATAGTCAGAACCAAAAACGCAGAGGTTCTAGTTTTTGAGTGTGACCAAACACGCTTAGTAGTGAAATTGAGACAAACACTCAGTGAACAAATAACGCAATGAAGAATTTTGCCAGAGAGTCAAAACGCAATGATGAAAGATATGACTTTTTCAACTAAAAACACCTAAAATCACCATTTTGACATTTTGCTTGGTTTCTTTTTGCACAAAACTTGATCCTAGAAGGCTATAACAACTATAAACACACACAACTTTAACATCCACAAAGTGGAGGAATCAAAGAGTGCAAGGGGAATGAGACCATAAGCCTTCAAAAACCAAACTTTTGATCTAATCTAACCAAGAAAACGCACACACAATCTAGCTAATCATCCCATGTGATCTGATACCAATTATAATATATTGGATATCATAACACAATTAATGATCTAGGGGTTGGCCAAATTTATAGAGAGAGAAAGTGAGTTCTAGTAAGAGAAACTACACCTTATGTGTGTTTTTGATAAAATGAACAACCAACCTCTTTCCATAGCTGGAAAGAGGCTTTTATACAAGAGTTTAGATGCCCTAATGGGCTATGGGTATGGGCTACAAGTGGGTGAAAGACCCGGCCCAATACCATGAGTCATACGATTATGTTTAAACTACGAGCTATGATATTCTAGACAATACACGGGGTGACCGAGTCTTTTTCATAAACCTAACAAATAATAAGAGCTAATGGAAGTACCAAGACATACACATTGTTTAGTCAACTGGTCAAAGAATTTGACAAAGAAGATTTGGAAAATTTGTGGAAGTTGGTTAAGACTAAGCATGGGTATACAAGGCATGAGGAAGCATATGAAAGGGTGTTATGGGGTGATTTAAAAGTTACATTTAAATCTGATGTAGAAGATAATATATGAAAGGTAATCTCCAAATGGACCCGAAGGATACTGGCTTGGACTATATGATTCATGTGGAATTCATTTTGTGAGGTCTAAAAACATGCACATATATATGCTTGTAGAGAAAAGATATCCCCTTTCACCTACTACCATCACTGACATGCTGAATAGGAAGCTGCAAGCTGACTATTGGAATGAAACATGTTATCAGCTTTTGAAGCTCATCACAAAACAGCTCAAGAATCCTTGAAATGTTTGGATATCATCTCCTGAGGTGATTCAAGAAGAAGATTTTATTTAAGAAACTTGATGATTAATATAATGAATATCAAGTTTAGGGGAGGATTATTGGGAATAAAAGGATTCTTAAATGTTACTACTGCTGGTTCAAGTTACAACTGCTGGTTGGAGTTACTACTGCTGCTCAAGATTGAAGAAAAAATGTTCCAAGTTCCATTATACGCTAGTGTGTAATATTTGTGTCTGCCAGTACAAAATGGTACTACTTGCTAGAAGAGTTTTTGTATGTTACACTAGTTAGTCTGTTAATCTCGTTTTGTACTGCTATAGAGATATGTAACGGATATTTTAGGAAAAGTATATGTATGAGTTAAAAAATGACGTTTGATCATAGCCTTTAGGGTTCCTTGGTGTATAAAAGGAGACCCTAGGGCATGTAGTTCATATATCTCATTTTCATATTCAGTCATTTATAGCTTCAAGGTTTTGTATAACCCTAACATATTCAGAGTCGTGTTCGTATTAATATATTGAGGCTTAAAGTTTGGTATTATACAATCTTGTTTGTCACTGTTTTATTGCTTGTTCTTCTTAGTATCATAGACTAGATTCCGCATAGTCTTTGATATATTCAATCAAAGTTTCTACCATAGTTGTCTTGAATTTATTCAATACAACTAAGCCTTTTACAAGCTAAGCAAGATCTATTCAAGTGGGATCAACAAGGGTTTTATGTGATAGAGTTTATGCATTAAAAACAAAAAAGCAAAATCCTAATAACAAAGAAACAAAAAAAGGGAAATAACCGGGATCCCTCTGGATCACCGCAAGTAGCCGATGACCAAAGGATAACAACTTTGTTGTTGGATCTAACCTAAAGCTCTGATATAATTTAAATAGGAAAGACATATAATCTAAAATAGGCAAGTAGCCGATGACCGAAGGATAACAACTTTATTGATTGTGTTTTTTCTATTACATAATGAGATTTCATGTCTATTTATCATAGAACATGACTTGTGGAATAAGCTAAAACAACACTAAACCTAATGGACTTTAAGCAATTAATTAAGCTTAAGCCTTAATTAATCTATCATCTAACAGTTTATACAAAAGTAGCTAAACTCTAATAATTATTTGATAAATTTGATAATGTGTTTATTGTACTACACGTTATGGTATTTGAACTTGGATAGAGATAGAAAACTATTTTGTTACGGTTTAGTCTATAAAATGATTAAGCTACAAAATTCTTTGTAATTTTCAATTAGAATTTTTACATTTGATTATTTGGTACATTTATGTTTAATTTTAGTTAGACAATTTTTACACTTCATTTGTTAATTTTCTATATTTCTTTATTCATGTTGAATCATAACAAGTATGAGAGCCATGTGGAAAAAGAAAAAAATTCATTTAGGGATATGTTGGATTAAAGTATGAATGGTTTTTGTTTCAAGAATCGTTTGAATGTGATTCTGAAACCATTTTGTGTTTGACTACGTGGTGTTGTTTGTAGAAAAACTTATCAACATGGTTCTTTGAATATGGTTGGATTTTTATTAAGTTCATCAGACAGTTTTGAATAGTTGTGTGTGCGATAGTTTTTGCTAGTTAGGGAGTTATTCGATAGAGCATTGGTGGATTTACTAGTTTTGTTTATGTATATATTTGAATCTGGCTCGTGATCCTTAACATACGAGCAAGGTTGAAAAAATTGTGAATCGTTAGCCGGGCAGTCGACCACCTTATAGCTTGTAATCGATTTAGGCTGGATTAATCGACGATTAACCGGATTGGCATTTCTGGCAAAATTTAGGTATTTTCGGCAAGTTTTGTGTATTTCGGTGACTTTTAGGTATTAATGGCAATATTTTTTCTATGAAACAACTGTAATAGATTTAAACAGTTAATATAAGTGATCAAAACAAGTTTACGGTGAGTTTTAGGTACTTCCGACAAGATTAGAAGGTTTCTGGCAAGTTTGACCATCGTTGAACGCCATTGACTATGGTTGACCTATTTGTTTGACCTAGTTACATAAATCGGGAAGGTCGGTGGCCTTGTAGCACTTAGGCGATGATTAATCGGCCTTGTGGACCTTTTTTTTGCTACACTGCATATAAGTGTGGCATTAGATATATCAATATCATATTTGGGTTGTTTGAATTATAACAACTAGGGCTGTAAATGAACACAGGGACAAACAGGGTACGAAGGGCTTGTTCATGTTCGTCCATTTAATTTTTAGCCGGGACAATAACGAAACACGTCGCTGTGCTTAAAACGACACGAAATTTTTTGTTCATGTTCGTTTATTAAGAAATAACGTTGTTCATGTTCGTTTATGGTTCGTTCATTTAAGACACTAATACAAACATAAATGATTACGAAACAAAACGACGAACCTAAGGCTAAATAAACATAAAATTTACAAAATATACACAATATTGTGTTTTATAAGTGTTGCTTTGTTTAAGTAAATCAATTATAAAACTATATAATAAAAAGATACGATAGACGAACATAAACATATATACGATCATAAACGAACGAATAATCAGATGTTCATGAACATAAATGAACGGACAATACTTTTGTTAATGTTCGTTCATTTAATTTTAACTAAACACGAAACGTAATAAATCGATGTTCATGTTTGTTCATTTAATAAATAACGAACATAAACGAACTTTTTACCGAACAGTTCATGAAATGTTCACTGAACGTTCAGTTTGTTTACAGCCCTAATAGCAACCCATTTATAAAGTTTGTTTATCAATTTACATTTGTTTGATTACTTGGTAAATATGTTTGGAAAACTTCTGGATACATATTATTGCCACTTTTGATTGCTGAATTTGATTGTCGGTGATGAAGATTGTTTTAGTCAATCTGTTTTTGTTTCCGTTAACATTGAATTACTCATTTTTGAAGTTATTGATACTTGTTTGAATTGTTTTTAAGAATCGATCATTTGTTTTGAATTAGGATAAGATCATTAACGTTTGGAATTTTAAATGTTAAATTCAAAATTGGCAAGGATTATACGTTTCTTGTTACACGAAACAAGATTCATGTGATTTGAAGTTTCAAGAAGGTGTTCCACACACGTGAGAGTTCATGTCAAGGTGGAGATTGTTAGAGAAAATTTAGTGTAATTGTGGGAATTGGATCATACTTGGAAATGGGTTTGGAGGTACGGAGTGTACACCCATCAAGTCATTGATTTTCCCTGACTCTTTTAGTGGTTTGATTAATGGTTTTTTGTTTTGTTTATTTGTTCTTTGTTTTTTTTTGTTTATCTGCTATTTATTTGACAGATTTGACTTGCATTAATTTACCATATTTATTTTGTCATGAAAGCATTATTTCCTAATTATGGAGGAATAATTGATTTGACTGCATTAATTACCATATTAATTTGGTCATGAATCACTAATCCTAAAATTTACGGCGGAATAATTATGGAAGAGATTAATTGGACATTAATATCTTATTAATTCCATTCTTAGGTTTTGAGTAAATCCTTATAAATAGGGATCACAATTGCATGGAAAAACATACAAAAAACAAAAACACATAGAAACGCAGGGTTCTTGATCTGTGCCTAGAACAAGAACAAACACTTGGTTTTATCCCAAGGAGGTATTCGTGTAACCCAGGCATAGGGTCGAATAATCTTCTTTGGAAAGTGATTACACGAATTCAAGTGATATTCTGGTAACCATTGGTATGCGTTTAATTACACATACTTTTCACCATTAAAATCGGACTTAAATAACCAAAAAATACATTGTATTTGTATGTTTTCATTTATATTGTGCAGGAAACGGATATCCGAGAAAAGGACGAAAAATTAAGCAAAAGCGGACAAAACCAAGCACGGAATGGAAAAACGGGGAAAAGCCAAAGTCAAATCAAAGCCAAAGTCAAATCAAAGCCAAAAAGTCCAAGAAAGACAAAGTCAACGGTCAAAAACCTGGAGCCGACACCTGAAGAATACTGATGGGCCCACCCCGAAACACATCTAATGAGCCCGGACATGCCATTAGTATATACTGAAGACTTTAAGCCCAGTTTAAATTAAAAGGCCATTTCCTTTTTATTATTATTAGCCGGCCTAACTGCTAAGGCCCATTCCATTTAACTTCGTTGTCCCGTTAGGACTTACTTTTGAAAAACTTCCAATATACTTTGAGGGGGCATTTTATGCCATCCCTCCAAAATTAATCACACATGGGACTTTATGTCACCTTGGGGGCTTGTTTTTGACCAAACTCCATTAAACCTTTCACCTTGCACCCTCAAACAAAATCAGACATAAACACACCTTTCCGCCAATGACGTACCAAGTACTGTTCATTGTCTCCTACTCGCAAACAAACAAAAAAACTCATTTAAAACCATAAAACCCACACCCACAATGGATCAATGGACACACATTGCCATCCCAAATACTCCCTCATTCGGAAACGAAAATGACAAGAAATCAATGGATCAAATCAATTTGTTGGGGACTATAAAATGGACGGCATTAGTGGTGATTATGGCTCACTCACACAACAAACACACCAGTCTGATAGTACTTCGCAAAGAAGAAACATCAAGAACCTAGTCACCTAAAACTACCACACCAATCTTCCTGGTTCTTGTATAAATAGGGCAGTTGTAAGCCCTTGATATATGTAGTTTTTAACCTAGTTTAGTTCCAGTTAGTTTTATGCACTTTTAATTCCCAAGTATTGTAATTTTTTAAGTTAATGAAATTCAAGTTTGTTCTTCTTTAAACCCGTTTTCCAGTTTTAAGTTTTCTTTAGTTTCAAAGTCTTTTCATAAGTTCTTCTAAGCTTTTATAACTCAGGGTGTTTTGGATAAGCTTTCTCAAAAACTTATTTAAGCTTTTAAGTTTTCATTAGTAAGGAATTTGGCATTTTGAGCTTTTGGATGATAAGCAAATAAAGGAAGTGCTTATGGGTTCAGTAGAGTGCTTATTTATAAGCTGGGTAGGTTTTTAGAGCTTATTTAGGTTCTTTAATCCCTGTTTAGAGCAAGGGAGCAAGTAAGTTTCCTTTTTCATATTTTGCTTATTACTGTACAAGTGCTTATTAACTGCTTATTTTCTGTCTTTTTATGCTTATTTATGATAGTTTATGCCTGCTTATGCTTACTTAATGTTTTCATGTTCGTTTGTTTTAGTTTTTGCTTTGAATCTGTCTTTATTGCTCTTAATGTTTAATCTCTTATTTTTCTGTTATTTTGCCATTGAATTGTTGCTTTTATTTATGCTCTTGTTTTTGATGTGTAGTGCTCTATCTTTCTTAGTTTTTTGGTTTATAAAGTGATTTGTGCGAATTTTCTTTGTTAGTACTGGTAGTGTATTCAGTTTAGTACTTGTAGCGGATTATTTAGTTTTAAGTATCCGGTAGTGTTGTTAGTGTCTGTTAGTGCATTTTTGCTTATTAGCATATTATTTTGCTTAATTAGGATTAGCTTAGCTTTTTAGAGTAGGATTTATCCATTTTCGCTTACTGTCTTTAGTTTAGAGCTTATTTAAGCTATTGCCTTAAAAAAGTTATTTTAAGTGTTTTAATTTTTTTGATTTATTTGCCTTTCTAGATTATTCTAGGTTGCTTAATTTTTGATGCCTGAAGTGCTTATTAGGAGTATTTAATACTGTTTTAGGCCTATTTGGCTTGTTGCTTATTTCATGTGTTTTATTAGCTAGCATAGCAGTACTAAGTTTAAAAAGACTAGCAGTACTAACTTTCTAAGTTAGTACTGCTCTTCGTTTTAAGATTTAATCATTCTAGCTTTCGTTTTAGGTTTTCCTTAATTGTTTTTGCATTCTAATTAGAAAAACAAAATCCAAATCTTTTTCCATTCAAGCATCGTAATTCAAACCAACTTTCGACTTTCCAATTCGCTCCTCGTTGGGGATAAACGACCCGGGAATATCATATCATACTACTCTCGGTTTCATTGATTATTTTTAAATTATCCTTATTATATATATTTTATTATCTGATTAATTATTATATAAAGGTGTAACTTAAGGGCTTCTTTGATCATTCTTGGCGCCGTACCGGGGAGGACGTGTGAAAGCTGTTGTTGTCGTCTCGAAGCTTGATTATTTGTGCTTGAAGATTGTGAATATTTACTTATAAAATACCAAAAAAAACCCTAAAAGTACAAAAATATTTTCATTTTCTTTTTAGTATAATTATCATTTAAAGAAAAAAAAAACCAAAAAAAAAAAACCAAAAAGATAAAAACATTTTCTTTAATTATCAATAAAAATCAATCAAGTTGGAAAGAACACCTAACCATATAAACACTATCAATGATAGTATTATCCATTAATAAGTTCCCGAACCAAAGAATCAAAAACTTACCTTTTGTGTCACTTGCGTCGTACGGTTCACCTTTTAAAAAGATAAACAAACTCTAAGAGGGGTATAAGGCGAGTTGTTCCTAGGAACTACGACCCTAAAGGAAAAAGGTTTTTAATAGCTTCGCGCTTTCCTATTCCTCCGCTCCTTTGTGCGTTTTTCTTTTCGAAGAGTTACCGAGAAGCTTGTCGATTATTAGGTTTAAGTTGTCTTATTTCGTTGTCCGTTATTAAAATAAATTGTGAATTTACTTTTGATAAACCAAAAAGAAAAAAATTTTAGTGTAAATTTTCTTTTTTTAGTGCATGCGCACTCGTTCCCAATCTCGTAATCTTCACCATCAACAAACAACAGGCCCCTACCACCTGTTGTTGAAACCATTTTTAATCTTGAAGAACCAATTTGGAAAATCCGCCCCTCCCTTAGGGCTTCGTGGATGATACCCGGACTATGGCTCACCTTAGCTCCAAGCACCACCGAGGGGTACTGAGGAGGCATTGTAATTTCTGAAAAAATCAATGCAATTTTGGGAGTTGAAGCATGGTTTGATCAAAATTCGTTGAGTAACAAGCAGTTTTATTGGAATTGATAAAGAGGATCCACATGCTCACATCCGTTACTTCAATAAGATTACCTCAATGATGAGATTTCTGGATGTCTCGAGCACGTCAATTAAGCTTATGCTTTTTCCGTTTTCTCTTGAAGGTTCAGCCTGGATTTGGCTAGAAAAAGAACCTCCTCGTTCAATTTTGACGTGGGATGATCTTGTTTCAAAATTCATTAATCAATTCTTTCCTCTTTCAAAAACGACAAATCTTCGAAATGAAATCACGAGATTTCAACAAAGATTTGCCAAATCATTTTACGAGGCTTGGGATCGATTTAATGACCTTCTTCGAGCATGCCCACATCACGGATTCTCTGAATTACATCAGCTAGATACATTTTACAATGCGTTGAATGCTAATGATCAAGATTCATTGAATTCTGCTGCGGGTGGAAACTTTTTGGATAAAATTCCTCGTGAATGCTTGAGAATTATCAAAGTGGTAATTCTTAAGGTTCGTTAAATTCACGAAACAAGGCAGTTGTGCCAAGTGAGCTCCGGAACTATTACTCCCGGAATTTCACCAGATGGTGCTGGCTACTTAAACCGAAGTTTCTATAACTTAAGAACGATGATGAAGACTATGCTTGTGTAAAACAAAAAAGCCCAAGCTCCCGCACAGTATAAGCGGTTCGAGGAAAAGTTGTGTTACTTGCGGTGGTGCTCATTCCTACCAAACTTGTCCAGCCACCTCTGGAAATGTTTATCGAGACAATATTCAAGAATATGTCTCTCAAGCAGCTGCAGCTAACTACAACCAAGGAAACACCGGTTATCGAGCCCCGATTTCAAATCAAATCAAACCTCCCGGTTTTACTCCCGTTCAAAACAATATAATGTTGCAAAATAAGGAAACTATCAGAATAGTTTCAACCAAAACCGAGGGAGATTTCAATAGCTCCTGCCTTACCAACCCCCGGTTAATCAAGGTCAAATCTATCGACCTCAGGTTGTTCAACCTCCTGCTTATCAAGCTCCCGCCTATCAAGCTCCGCTCCTCAAAATCAAGGTGTATCGGACAGGAAGATGTTCCAAGCCTACGTAAGGCTAATGATGCTGTGATGAGGAACATGCAAACTCAAGGTCAAAACATGCAAAGTCAGTTGACCAACCTCACGGACATGCTTTCCAAATTTGTCACTTCCAATACCGACTCTACTTCGGGAACTATCCCTAGTAACACCGTTACTAACCCGAAGGAAGACTTGAAAGGTATTACCACTCGAAGTGGTGTTGCTTACAACGGACCTACGATTCCTATTACTTCTTCTCCTAAAGTGGTGGAACGTGAGACCGAGGTCACAAAGGACACGATGCCTCCTGCTAATAACGGAAGCACCGAAGACGTCCAACCTCCGGTTGTCCTTGTTGTCCATTCATGATCAATCTATGAGCCGTATAATGCTTCCCGTTAGTCGCTTCGTATAGCCTAACCAAAAAGCATCAATTCCATTTCCTTCAAGAAGAAATGATGAAAGACGTCGTGAAAAAGCTAACGACCAAATTGAGAAATTCTACGAAATCTTTAGAGATTTGAGTTTTGAAATTAGCTTTACAGATGCCTTGATGCTTATGCCAAAATTCGCCTCGACTCTAAACACTTATCGGGGAAGAATGAAAAGTTAAGATGAAATGGCTAGAAACCCCATATTGAACGAGAATGCTCGGCGGTCATCCTAAAAAGTTACCAAAAAAACTTGGAGACCTGCGGATTTTTATTCCGTTATGAATTCTCCGGGATTAATACATGCAACGCCTTGGCCGATCTTGGCGCAAGTATTAATCTTATGCCATATTCTGTATGGAAAAATCTCTCTCTTCCCGAACTAACCCCGACTTGCATGACACTAGAGCTAGCGGACCGTTCGATCTTTCTGAACTCCGATCAGGTATCGCTGAAGACGTCTATGTAACGCGTGGGAAAGTCCAATTTCCTGCAGATAGATTTTGTGGTCGTAGATTTTGAGCCAGACCCGAGTGTCCTTTAATTCTCGGGAGGAGGAGTTTATTGCAAAGACCAAGTCGTGCATTGATAGGATGTATAACGAAGGTGAAATACCTTCGTGTTGGCAGAGAGGCTATTATATTTAATCTGGACCAAACTTCGAGATACACGGCTAATTACAATCATATGACGGCAAACCGAATTGACGTCATTGATATGGCTTGTGAAGAATACTCTTAAGAAGTTCTTGGTTTCTCAAATGTGATCTCGAGTGGCAATCCCACTCCTTACTATGATCCCAATGTCCTACTTCATCTCCAACTTTAACTCCCATTCAGGGACAAGTGATTTACCCTTTTAGAAGAAGCCGACTCTTTTCTTGCTATAGAGGATGATCCAACTTCACCGGAAGTTGATCAACATATTATGACCCTGATGGGGACATTCTTCTCCTCGAAGCAATTCTTAATAGTGATCCGTCACCACCACCTCCGAATCAAGGAAATTATTTTCTAGAAATTCCAAAAGATCTTAAAATTTGTGAAGCAAACAATGAAAAATCTTCAGTTAATGAGCCCCCTGAGGTTGAACTCAAGGACTTGCCACCTCATTTAGAATATGCATTTTTGGAAGGTAACGACAAGTTGCCCGTCATAATTGCAAAAGATTTAAAGAATGAGGAAAAGAAACAATAATAGGGGAAAAAAAAAAAAAAAAGAAAAAAAAAAAAAAAAAAAACAAAAGGTAAAAAAAAACACAAAACAAAAAAAAAAAAAAAAAAAAAAAAAAAAAAAAAAAAAAAAAAAAAAAAAAAAAAAAAAAAAGAAAAAAAAAAAATAGATAAATACAAAAAAGGTCTCCGCTCTGATCGAGGTTCTAAAGTCCCACAAGCGAGCCATCGCTTGGAAACTTTCTGATATTAAGGGTATTGACCCAGAGTTTTGTACCCACAACATTCATTATGCGAAGAGGGATTGAACCAAACGGTTCAGCATCAAGGCGAGTAGTAAAATCCAAAGATCCATGACGTCATCAAGAAAGAGGTTGAAAAACTTCTTGACGCCGGATTAATTTATCCGATCTCTGACAGTCCATGGGTAAGCCCGGTGCACTGTGTACCAAAGAAGGGTGGCATGACCGTCGTCAAAAATGATGAAAATGATTTAATACCGACTCGATTGGTCACAGGGTGGAGAGTGTGCATTGACTATAGAAAGTTGAATGAAGCTATACCGAAAGGACATTTTTCCATAGCCCATCTGGATCAATGCTCGAAAGCTGCGGGAAATCAATACTATTATTTCCTTGATGGCTTCTCGGGTTATTTTTAGATTCCCATAGACCCGAAGGACCAAGAAAAGACAACCTTTACTTGCCCATACGGAACGTTTGCCTATCGTCGCATGCCTTTTGGGCTATGCAATGCACCTGGCACGTTTCAACGATGTATGATGGCAATCTTCCATGACATGATCGAAAAAACAATGGAAGTGTTTATGGATGACTTTTCAGTCTTCGGGGATTCTTTCTCTACATGCCTATCCCATTTGGACAAAATGTTAAAACGGTGTGAAGACACCAATTTGGTCCTAAACTTGAGGAGAAAAAGCCATTTTATGGTGAAGGAAGGCATTGTTCTTGGATACATAAAATCTCTAAGTCGGGCTTTGAGGTCGACGGCCTAATGTTGACGTTATGCAAGCTCCGCAACGACCTACTGTGAAAGGTGTCCGAAGTTTTCTTGGGCATGCCGGTTTTTACCGACGTTTCATACAAGACTTTTCAAAAATAGCCCGCCCAATGACTCACCTGCTTGAAAAAGAGACTCCATTTTTCTTCTCAAAAGAGTGTATCGAATCCTTTAATACACTTAAAAGAAAATTAACCGAGGCTCTAATTTTGATGTCTTGATGACTGGGGACTGCCTTCGAAACTCATGTGTGATTGCAAGGCGATTTTGCAATTGGGGCAGTCTAGGGCAGCGAAAAAAAACAAAAGCATTTCCAACCTAATTCTACTATTGCCAGCAAAACCATGATGAAGTTCAAGCACACTACACTACGATCCGAAAAGAATTACTTGCGTAGTGTACATTTTTGAGAAATTTCGGGTATATCTCGTTTTGTTAAGAGCATAGTGTATACCGACCATTCTGTATTAACAGTATATCTTCACTAAAAAGGATGTAAGCCAAGGACTGGATGCGGGTGGATCCTTTTGCTCCAAGAATTCGATGTTATCATCTGGAGACAAAAAGGATGTAGAGAATCTGGGCCGATCCGGTCACTCTTTCCAGACTGAGAACCCTCTTCAAAGATAAACTGAGAAACAAGGAAAATCACGGCAACATTTCCTTCGAATACTCTTGGATCAGTTGCTTGTCGTGTTATAGTACCCCATTGGTTTACCTATTTCGCAAACTTACCATGGGGGGGAATTTCATTATCAAGGGAATGTCATCCCAGCAGAAAAACAAGTTTTTCAAAGATGTCAAACCATACTTCTGGGATGACCCCTTCTTGTTCAAAATCTGTGGCGATCAAATAGAACCAGGCTGTTTGTGTCGTGCACGGCAAAGAAGCTCTCGACATACTCGAAGCTTGCCACAATGGACCTACTGGGGGACATCGGTGCAAATTCACCACAAATAATGTTCTTGAGCCGATTATTTTGGCCTACAATTTACAAGGTATTGCACATGAGTTGGTCTAAAAATTGCAAATGTGCAAGACAAGGAAAAATTTTACAAATGGATGGAGATGCTCAAAATCCATCCAAGTTTATGAATCTTTGACATTCTCGTTTGGGGAATAGACTTCATGGGACCATTCCCATCATCAAAAGGAAATAAATACATACTTGTGGTTGTGGACTACCTGTCAAAATGGGTTGAAGCGAAAGCGCTCCCCACCAACGACGCCCGAGTTGTTTTTTGCAAATTTCTTAAATCTCTCCTTTGCCAGATTCGGTGCCCTTCGTGCCATCATCACGTGATCGTGGTGGAACACATTTTGCAATGACCAGTTTTCAAAGGTCTGCTTAAATATGGAGTCACTCATCGTTCTCAACGCGTGTATCACACCTAGACAATCAGTGGACAAGTTAACGTATCAAATCGTGTTTAAAAAGAATTCTTTAAAGGGTCAGTGGACGAAAATCGTTGACTCTTGGTTCGGACAAACTGGATGACGGCTCACTAGGCCTTCCATTACAGCGTACAAAACACCCATTCGGGTGAACTCGTACAAGCTTGTATACGGAAAAGCATGTCATCTGCCGATTGAACTGGAGCACAAAGCTACTGGGCCCTTAAGATGCAAACTTTGATCATCAAACCGCGGTCGGTGATCAACGCAATAGTTCAACTAATGAATTAAGTAAAACTGCGTGATCAAGCCTATGAAAATTCTTTGATTTACAAAGAGGAAAATAAGAAAGGATATCATGACGCAAAAGATCCAAAAACCGCGTTTTCAACTGTGCGGTTGATCAAGTCCCTCTTTTAACTCAAGATTGAAAATTTTCTTGGCTCACGTTGAAAAAGTCCCGCTTGGTCAGGGACCATTTAACACTCGTTTTAAGTCTTTCCAATATGGCACCGTTGCGGTATCTAAAACTCCGAGCAATTCAAAGGAAAATGGTAATCGTCTGAAGCATACTTGGGAGGGGATGTTCCCTGCTATGATATCGGTGCTTCCAAAACCTTCCCTACGGGCATAAATTCAGGGAATTGGGTCAAGCTTAGTGACCCTAAATAAGTGCTTCGTGGGAGGCACCCTATGCTTATACTAGTTTATCCATAGTAGTATGTTAGCTTAGTAATGAATAAGTGTTTAGTTGTTGTGAGGAGGCTCGCCTCTTTCCTTTTCCATGTTTTGTGGTTTCTTGTGCTTGTATTGTCTAGGATTGTCTGGATTTTGACGCCTACTCATTGCTCGCGGTAGTATATTTTTTCCTTCGATCACAAGAGCTTCACATCCTCAGCTTCATTTGGGAATCCGATATCCTAATCTTATCGACTAACGTTTATCTTTAAGCATACTTAATAAAACGGTTAGGATTTACGTAGAAACCTTCGTTAAAACATTGAGGACAATGTTTTGTCGTCTAGTGGGGAGGATCTTTCGATTTGATTGTGCCTGCAGCTGTTGTTTTCACGTAATCCCGTTTTTACCACCAAAATTTCAAAAAAAAAATTTTTTTAAAATTTTCAAAAATAAAATAAGTGTTTTGTCACAATTTTGACTTTCTGCCTAGGTAGAAATAGGAAGATAAATTTTTGACTCGATCGAGCAGTCGTTTGTTGAGCTCATAGCACTTGTTCCTTAACTTTTAGACTAAGCGTTTGCGGATCCTCGCGAAGAATGAAAAATGATAGTGTTAAGTATGAGTTGGATGCTAAACAAGGATTATTTGTAAATCTTAAGAGCTCATGTATGTAATTTGTCGCTTTTTCTACCACAAGCTCTTAACCTGATTAATATACGTGCTACTTTTGGAGATTAAATAAAAAACTAATTTTTTTTTATATAGTATATAGCAAAAACTTTAGCCTTAGTTCAAATTTATACTTGAATTTTTCAAAAAGACGTCTTCCCTATATCATATTTATATATAAAAAAATGATGAAGATGAAAAATGCAAAAATATAATAAATATAACCCTGTGGGCTGATAAAGTTTGATGTATCTTGCGGCTCACAACCGTATGTTACAGCCTTCTAAAGAAAGCCCTAAGTAAGAATAAAAATCCGAGACTGATAAAAGTTTGCTGCATCTTGCCGGCTCACAACCGATGTTGCAGCCTTCTATAAAGGTCGAGGGTTACAATTGCATTAATGTTTAATATTAAGTGTAAATTAATAATAGGTCTCTTTTTGTTAATTCATAACATGCTTTTGAACTTTGGCTATTCTATTTTATTAGTTTGTATATACGAAAACTTTGAGAGTTTTGAACCTAAGGTCCTGAGTCCCAATACTAGTCTTTGTGAGGTTCAAAAGGCCTGGTACTTAGCCGCAGGTTGGGATGTGCCGAGATAAAGTCGCTACATGGGATGATTCGCCTTCAAACTCATTTTCTCGGGTGGAAGTTGAAAATAGAATGTGTTGCAAAACATTGATCCATGTTGAAATTCAAAATAACACATACACCTAAGATATAATAATTGTCAGGAGTGAAAAGTTTACAAGTTGCAAATATGAGTAGTGTTAGCATCTTAACTCATAATTAACGGTGATTTCGTTTTTTTTTATGCTTGGTTTGAATAAATGAAAAAGTCTTTGTTGGGGGATTACGATAAAATTTATCCTTTTTGGGGCATTATCGGATCGAAATGCATCTTGTTCTTGATCCCTTAAAGTTATTAAAATAACGAAAGTCAAAACATTCTAGTTAGTTGCTCCATATGTAAAACTCAAAAAAATTGAGAAAATGAAAAATACAAAAATATGTGTAGGAATAAGTGTATATATTTAAAAATGGTAAAGACGGGGCTTTTCGAAACTTGTGAGTCTTTAATTCCCTTGATGAACACTTTGCTACTTTTCAAGATTATTAGTCGAGGGGGATCGAGATTCTTAGTTTCTAAGTGCTTACTTCATAGCATTGCGTGAGGACACGGCAACGTCTTAGTATGGGGGATTTTGGTATGCGTTTAATTACACATACTTTTCACCATTAAAATCGGACTTAAATGACCAAAAATGTACCAAAAATTACATTGTATTTGTATGGGTTTTTATTCTATATTATGCAGGAACCGGATATTAAGAAAAGGACGAAAAAATTAAGCAAAAGCTGGACAAAACCAAAACGGAATGGAAAAGGTGGGGGAAAAGCCACAGTCAATCAAAGCCAAAGTCCAAGAACAGAAAGACAAAGTCAACGGTCAAAACCGGAGCCGACACCAAATAATACTTGATGGGCCCACCCGAACCCATCTAATGGGCCGAACAAGCCCATTAGTATATTACATGAAGACTTTAAGCCCAAGTTTAAATAAAAAGGCCCATTTCTTTTTATTATTATAGCCGGCCCAAACTGCTAAGGCCCATTCCCATTTAACCTTCGATTAGTCCCTTTAGGGACTAACTTTGCAAAACTTCAATTATACTTGAGGGGCATTTCTGCCTCCCCCAAAACCTTGAATCCACCACAGGACTTTATTCCACCTTGGTGGGCTTGTTTTGCCAATTCCACAAACCTTTCCCCGGCACCCTCAAACAAACAGACATAAACCCCTCTTTCCCGCCAATGAACAGTACCCAAGTACTGTTCATTGTCTCTTCTCCAGCAACAACTAAAAAACTCATTAAAACTATAAACCCCACACCCCACATGGATCAATGAACACCTTGGCAATCCCTAACTCCCTCATTCGGCAAAGGAAAATGACAAGAAATCAATGGTTATGATCAATTTGCTTGGGGACTACTCAAAATGGACGGCATAGATGGTGATTATGGCTCACTACACAACAACACACAGCTGAAGTCTCTCTACAAAGAAACACAAGACCTAGAATCTTCCTGGTTCTTGTATAAATAGGGCAGTTGTAAGCCCTTAAGCAATGTGTAGTTTTTAACCTAGTTTAGTTCCAGTTAGTTTTATGCACTTTTAATTCCCAAGTATTGTAATTTTTTTTAAAAGTTAATGAAATTCAAGTTTGTTCTTCTTCTAACCTGGTTTTCCTATGTTTTAAGTATCTTTAAGTTTCAAAAGTTCTTTCATAAGTTCTTCTAAGCTTTTTATAATCAGGGTGTTTTGGATAAGCATTTTTTCAAAAAACTTATTTGAAGTTTTAAGTTTTCTTTAGTAAGGAATTTAGAATTTTGTGCTTTTTAGTTGATAAGCATATAAAGGAAGTGCTTATGGGTTCAGATAGAGTGCTTATTTATCAGTGGGTAGGTTTTTAGAGCTATTTCGGGTTCTTTAAATCCTGTTTAGAGCCAGGGAGAAGTATAAGTTTCCTTTTTCATATTTTGCTTATTACTGTACAAGTGCTTATTAACTGCTTATTTTCTGTCTTTTTATGCTTATTTATGATAGTTTATGCCTGCTTATGCTTACTTAATGTTTTCATGCCGTTTATTTTAGTTTTGCTTTGAATCTGTCCTTTATATGCTCTTAAACTGTTTATCTCTTATTTTTCTGCTTATTTGCCATTGAATTGTTGCTTATTTATGCTTTGTTATGATGTTTAGTGCTTATCTTGCTTAGTTTTTTTTGTTTAAAAGTGATTTGTGCGAATTTCTTAGTTAGTACTGGTAGTGTATTCAGTTAGTACTGGTAGCGTATTTAGTTAGTACTAGTAGTGTTGTTAGTGCTGTTAGTGCATTTTTGCTTATTAGCTTATTATTTCTGCTTAATTAGGATTAGCTTAGCTTTTTAGAGTAGATTTAGCCCATTTTCGCTTACTGTCTTTAGTTTAGAGCTTATTTAAGCTTATTTGCCTTTTAAAAAAAAGTTAATTTTAAGTGTTTAATTTTTTTGCTTATTTTCCTTTCTAGCTTATTCTAGTTGCTTATTTTTATGCCTGAGTGCTTATTAGGAGTAGTTAAATACATGTTTTAGCCTATTTGGCTTTGGTTTCTTTATTTCATTGTGTGTTTTTTTTTGTGTTTTATTAAGCCTAGCAGTACTAAGTTAAAACTAGCAGTACTAACTTTCTAAGTTAGTACTGCTTTTCGTTTTAAGATTTAATCATTCTAGCTTTCGTTTTAGGTTTTCCTTAATTGTTTTTGTATTCTAATTAGAAAAACAAAATTCAAATCTTTTTCCATTCAAGCATCGTAATTCAAACCAACTTTTGACTTTCCAATTCGCTCCTCGTTAGGGATAAACGACCCGGGAATATCATATCATACTACTCTCGGTTTCATTGATTATTTTTAAATTATCCTTATTATATATATTTTATTATATATTATATATTATATAAAGGTGTAACTTAAGAGGCTTGATCACCATCTTGTTAATTAGCTAGGTTATTGATTGTCTTCACCCTGATTTAGGATTTACTACATCCAACAATCAAAGAAGATTATTTTGTAATAATCAATGGATGCTGTTGCTATGAAACACATTGCTTCAAACTTTGCCAAGCTTGACAAGTTTGAAGGTGTGGACGTTAGAAGATGGCAGAAGAAGATGCGCTTCTTGCTTTCCAGCATGACTGTGGTTGTAAGTGTGATACTCTTTATTCCTGATTATGGTGATGATGCTACCGTAGATCAACTCAGGAAGAGGGCCAAGTGGGACAACGATTACTATGCTTGCAGGGGTTTAATCCTCAATGGTATGTCTGATTCTTTATTTGATATTTACCAGAATGTTAAATATTTCAAAGAACTGTAGGATTCCTTGGAGGCCAAATATATGGCTGAGGATGCATCAAGTAAGAAGTTCCTTGTTAGTAATTTCACAAATTAAAAGATGACTAATTCAAGACCAGTCTTGGAACAATTACATTGGAACTTCTATGGGTGATTTTACTTGGAAGGTTACAAAAATATATGATGAACATGGATGAATCCCTTCAGGTTTCATGTATCATTGATAAACTTCCACCTTCATGGAAAGATTTCAAGCACATCTTGAAACATTTGAAGGAGGAATTAACTCTTGTTGAGTTGGGCAGTCATCTGCGCATTGAGTGGGTTGACTCAGGAGCAACTGTGCATGTGTGTAAAGATAGATGTTGGTTCAACACCTTGAGTCACTGAATGACGGACCTATTCTCCACATGGGAAATGAGTCAACAGCCCTGGTGCATGGACGTGGTTGCGTAGATCTTAGATTTAGTTCTGGAAAGATTGTTTCTTTGTTTAATATTTTGAATGTTCCTAATATAAGGAAGAATTTGGTTTCAAGTAGTATTTTGAACAATTATGGTTATAAACAAGTGATTGAATCTAACAAATTTGTCTTATCCAAACATAGTGTGTTTATTGGTTTTGGTTATTTGAGTAATCAAATGTTCAGGCTTAATATTCTTAATGATAATATTGGTTCAGCCTTCATGTCAACCTTTAAACTGAATGAGTCAATCATATGGCGTGCTAGACTGGACCATGTCCACTTTAAGAGGATGCAAGATATGTCTAAGGATGGGTTAATCCCAGCTTTTGACATGGACACTGAAAAGTGTAAGACTCGCATGCTGACCAAAATAACTAAGAAACCATTTCAGAATATAAAACGTAAAACTAAAGTTTTGGAGCTGATCCATAGTGATTTATGTGATTTTCATGCTACTCTCTCATTAAGGAATAAAAAATACTTTGTGAATTTTATTGATGATGCTTCAAGGTTTTGCTATATTTATTTGCTACATACTAAGGATGAAGCATTATATAAATTAAAAGTATTCAAAACTGAAGTTGAATTACAACTAGGGTCCCTAATCAAAAGATTCAGGACTGATAGGGGAGGTGGGTACATGGATACTCTGTATTTTTAGTCTGTTGGTATTATTCATGAAACGACTGCTCCCTATACTCCACAACAAAATGGTATATCTGAAAGGAAAAACATGGTACTGAAAGAAATGGTTAATTATATTTTGTCCTACTTTGGACTGAGTTAAGGATTATGGGGTGAAGCTATGTTAACAACTTGCTATTTATTAAATAGGATTCCCAATAAAAGGAACATGATTACCCCTTATGAACTCTGGACTAAAAGGAAACCAAAGCTGAACTACCTAAGGGTTTGAGGTTGTAGGGAAGTTGCCAGACTCCTTGATCCAAAGCTGAAAACTTTGAGTGAAAGAGGCATTAAATGCAACTTTGTTGGATATGCTGAGCATTCTAAGGCTCTTAGGTTCTATGTAATTGAACCTAATGAATCAGTTTCAATTAACTCTATAATTGAATCAAGAGATGCTATCTTTAATGAGAATAGATTCTCTTCAGTCCCTAAACCAAGTCTTAGGATTCTTAATAGAACTGAAGACACTGGTAGTTCAGTAAAGAGGTTGTAACTTAACAACCTGAACCTGAGCTTAGAAAAAGCAAAAGAAATAAGACTCCAAAGAACTTTGGACCTGAATTTCAATTATACTTAATTGAAGGAACAAGGGATGAGGTCTCTAACCAACACTCTTATTGCTTTAATGTTGAGGATGATCCCAAAACATTTGATAAAGCAATGAAGTCTCAGGATGTTACTTTCTGTAAAGAAGCAATTAATGATGAGATGGATTCCATCATGGGCAACAACACTTGGGTGTTGGCTGATCTACCTCCAAGTTGCAAACCTTTTAGTTGCAAATAGATCTTCAAAAGAAAACTGAAGGTAGATGGAACTATTAAAAAGTTCAAGGCAAGACTGGTCATTCAGAGCTTCAGACAAAAGTCAGAAATAGACTACTTTGATACTTGTGCTCCAGTGGCACGTATAAGCACCATAAGACTGATGATTGCTTTGGCATCAATTCACAATATGATTATTCATCAGATGAATGTGAAGACAACTTTCTTTAATGGTGAATTGGATGAGGAGATCTATATGAACAAACCTTAGGGCTTCATCATGCCTGCCAAAGAAAACAAGGTGTGTAAACTGATTAAGTCTCTATATGGACTGAAGCAGACACTTAAGCAATGGCATCAAAAGTTTGATGAAGTGGTTTTGTCTAATGGGTATTTACTTAACCAAGCTGACAAATGTGTATATAGCAAATTTGATGAAACTGGTAAAAGAGTCATCATTTGTCTATATGTTGATGATATGCTGATCTTTGGCACTGACCAAGTTCAGGTTGACCTGACAAAGGAATTCTCATCATCAAGGTTCTTTATGAAGGACATGAGAGAGGCTGATGTTATCCTGGGTATAAGGATTAAACATGAAAGTAATGGGATAACAATTTCTCAGTCTCACTATATTGAGAAGGTACTAAAGAAATTCAATTACTTTGATTGCACTTTAGTGAGTACTCGTATGGATACAAGTGAGAAGCTGATGCTAAATAATGGTCAAGATGTATCTCAACTTGAGTATTCTAGGGTGATTGGCTGCTTGATGTATGTCATGACTTGTACAAGGCCTGATATTGCTTTGCAGTGGGTAAACTGCGCAGGTATACTAGTAATCCTGGTACTCAGCACTGGCAAGCAATTCAGCGGGTACTAAAGTACTTGAAGAAACCATGGACTATAGATTGACATATACTGGTTATCCTTCAGTGTTAGAAGGTTACACTTATGCAAGCTGGATCAGCAACACTGGGGACAATTCATCTACAAGTGGTTGGGTATTCCTGCTTGGTGGTGGTGCAATTTCTTGGGCTTCCAAGAAACAAACTTGCATCACTGGTTCAATAATAGAATCTGAATTTATGGCTTTAGCAGCTGTTGGTAAGGAAGCTGAATGGTTGAGAAACCTGATCCTTAAGATTTCATTGTGGTCCAAACCTATAGCACCTATTTCTATCTATTGATAGAAATAATGCCTAAAAACATTATTAATATTTTTCGACCTCTCAACGTTTTGATAATCACAAAATGTAAAAACGCTCAATGTAAAATTAAACGTAAACAAGTAAATAATAGTAAATTTTCATTTTGAAAACTTAATCACTTAAACGGTGATTAAATAAATGATTAGGCATTTTTGATCAATGAATTTTTATTCACCTCGCATTTTTTAATAAAAAAAAAAAATATTATAAACATTTTTTATTTTAATATTTTTATTAAAAAATTGCGAGGTTGAATAAAATTCATTTGATCATAAAAAGGCTATTAAGCATTTATTTTATTCATACCTTTAAGGGATTAAGTTTTCAAAAATGAATAATTTTACTATTATTTACTTGTTTACAGTTTAATTTAACATTGAGCGTTTTATTATTTTGTGTTATCAATACGTATGAGGAGGTCGGAAAAATTATTAATAATTGTTTTTAGGACCCCCCCCCCCCCCCATTATTCTATCAATAGATAGAAATAGGTGCCTATAGGTTTTGGACCACAATGAAATCATTAGATCAGGTTTCTTCAACCATTCAGCTTCCTCTTATCAGCAGTACTTAAAGCCATAATTAGATTCCATTATTGAACAGTGATTGCAGTTTACTTCTTGGAAGCCCAAGAAATTGCACCACCACCAAGCAGGAATACCCAACCACTTGTAGATGAATTGTCCCCAGTGTTGCTGATCCAGCTTGCATAAGTGTAACCTTCTAACACTGAAGGATAACCAGTATATGTCAATCTATAGTCCATGGTTTTTTTAAGTACTTCAGTACCCGTTTGAACATTGCTTTGCTAGTGCTGAGTACTAGGGTTACTAATATACCTTCTCAGTTTACCCACAACAAATGCAATGCCAGGCTCCTTGTACAAGTCATGGCATACATTAAGCAGCCAATCACCCTAGAATACTCAAGTTGAGATACAGCCTGACCATTATTGGGCATCAACTTCTCACTTGTATCCATAGGAGTAACTAGAGTGCAATCAAAGTAATTGAATTTCTTCAGTACCTTTTCAATATAATGAGACTGAGAAATTGCTATTCCATTACTTTCATGTTTAATCCTAATACCAAGGATAACATCAGCCTCCCCCATGTCCTTTATAGAGAACCTTGATGACAAGAATTCATTTGTCAGGTCAACCTGAACTTGGTCAGTGCCAAAGATCAGCATGTCATCAACATATAGACAAATGATGACTCATTTACTAGATTCATCAAATTTGCTATATACACATTTTTTAGCTTGGTTTTAAGGTAAATAAACCATTAGACATTCATCAAACTTTTGATGCCCATTGCTTAGGTGCTGCTGCAAGTCCATAAACGAGACTTAATCAGATTCCCCATACCTTGGTTTTCATTGCCTTGCATGATGAGCCCTAGGTTGTTCATGTAGACATACTTATCTAATTCACCAGTCAATAAAAGTTGTCTTTCACATCCATTGATAAATAAGCCAAAATATGATATTGATGCCATAGCTAATCACATTCATTGATGGTACTAATACGTGCCATCTGGAGATTAGTATCAAAGTAGCTATCTTTGACTTTTGTTTAAAGCCCTGAATGACCAGCCTTGTCTTGAAACTTTCAATAGTTCCATCTACCTTTAGTTTTCTTTTGAAGATCCATTTGTAACCTGGAGGTAGATCAGCCAACACCCAAGCGTTGTTTGCCCAATGCATGGATATACTTCTCATCATTTGGTTGTTTTTTCAGGAAAGCCAACACCTGAGGAATTCATTGCTTCATCAAATGTTTTGGAATCATCCTCAACATTAAAGCAATATGAGTGTTGGTCAGAGACCTCATCCCTTGTTCCTTCAATTAAGTATAATTGAATTTCATGGCCAAAGTTCTTTGAAGTCCTATTCCTTTTGCTTTTTTTTAAGCTCAGTTTCAGGTGTGCTGAATCAACCTTTGAGGGACCACTGAACCCCATATGCTTCAGTTTCATTAGGAATCCGAGAGATTGTCTACTGGGAATCATGGGAATATATTTCACCAAATATAAACATCCTTGATGCAATTTATAGAGTTAATTAAAACTGAATCATTAGGCTCAATGACATAGAACCTAACAGCCTTAGAATGCTCAGCATATCCTGTTGGTAGAAATATTACGATATTTAATCTATATATTCTCTTCATGTTTTGGTGATGACAAACATTGTTAACTCTATAAACACTATACGTTAAGGTGATTATGTTATTCGTGATCACAATAGCATTCAATGCTTCTTAAACAATGTCTCGCGGACGTTCTCAAGTATGACTTCATCAAAGTTGGCACCCGTCGGTAAATCATTTATGTATGAATAAAATAAATGCTTAATTTATTTTATGATCAAAGGGATTTTTATTTAACCTCACATTTTTTTATAAAAATGTCACAAATATTTTTATAAATTTTACAAAACATTTTTAGATTTAAAAGAAATGTTTTATTTAAATAAATATTTTGAATCAATAATTTCTTAAAAAACGGCCTAGAAAAATGTTCCAGAAAACACCTCCCCTAGAAAAGACAAAAAAGGGAGCGTCCTGGCCTGGGCAGCCCCTTTAAATATAAGGGCGGTTCCTTTAATTATCAGGGGGCCGGCACCCTAATTAAAGGGACCGGCCAGACAAAAAATCTCCCCAGCTTGCCTATAAATACTGGACTGTTCCCCATTGATTTTCTCACCTTTTGCACTCATTCTTTTCTGTCTAAAATCAATTTACTCATCACCTACAATCCTTTGATCATTTAATCTTAAGCATTTATTTCCAAGTGATTCAAGCTTATTCCTCCATGTGCAGGAAGAACTTTCGTGCTCATAGATACGAAGTTATGAAGTTTAGTTGTGCCATTCGGACGAATCCTTACATTTACAATGTATAGATCGAGTCCATGTATTCCAAACTTGTGTAATAATTAGATTGTGGTGATCATGGTATGTATAGTTAGATCGTGGTGATTGTCAATAGTTTAGATGGATCGGGGTGATCTTGTTAGTGTCAAGGTGAAGTGAAGTGAAGTTGTGAAGTGAAGTGAAGTGAAGTGAAGTGAAGTTGTGAAGTGAAGTAGTGAAGTGAAGTGAAGTGAAGTTATGAAGTGAAGTGAAGTAGTGAAGTAAAGTGAAGTTGTGAAGTGTAGTGAAGTAGTGCGGTTAGTATTTTAGTCCTCAAAATACATACGGTTGTTGATAGATTGGTTATAGCTAGGATTAGAACTCGACATTTAGCTTAGTGTCGGAAATCGGTGTAAGCTTAGTTGTGTTCGGTTTTCTTCGCCTAAAGGGAGCTTGTTGACTAGTGAAGTAACTCTCGAGTTGGGTGCTCGGGGAGTGGAGTAGGGCGAAGAGGTGCTTCATGACCGAACCACTATAAATCATCGCGTTCGGTTGCACTTTCTTTTACCTTTTTGCTTACAATCTTTATTTACCTTATCGCTATTACATTTATATTTGCATTAGATTATATGTGTGTTGATTGTTGCTTATTATTGTTGGGATGATAATGGTGTCCATAGATAGAAGTTAACATTGCGATTATGCCTTATATGGATATGACTTGGTTCTAGTGGAATATGATGTATTATTCTGATTGTTCATATTGCATCTAACTTGATGGATAATTTGATACAAAATATTTTAAGTTTTTATCTTTACGTTAAGTCACTAAATGATTTTGTACAAAAAAAAAATAAAAAAAATAGCGAATTTGTGTGTCAGGTGCCGGCCCTTTATCTTCAAAGGGCGGCCCCCTTAGCTCCTGGCCGGCCCCCATATCAATTAGGGGGCCACCTGTCTGATTCAACAGATTTTTGAAAACTTTGAAAATTCATATAAAATCAACCGTAAGTCCGTAGAAGTCGTGTCACCCGTCATTTTAAAGATAATCGAGTCTACTTTCGTTTAAAAATACTTCTAACTATTTATTCCAAACTTAAGTAAATCAAAAATGCAAAATAATACATAATGGTCAAAAAATTGTGTGTCGTTTTGACGTAAAACTTGTATTTTACCTTTTCCTTCAAGTCGGGCATTTCTAGTTGGTATATCTTTGAAAAATGATGTAATTATCTTTTCAAAAATATTAAAATTGGTTATTTTTTAAAAATGAGGGAGGAAATAATTCGTTTTCAAACAAAACGAGCTAAGTATTACATTGTTGTAACTAATAGAAAAAACGACGACAAGTACTTTTATGTGTAATTGATAGTGATTATGTGCACTTCTTTTGTGTTTAATTTGTTAATAGAAAATATTAAATGATCATTTCTATTTGAAATTTAGCTAATTGAATATCTAAGCACATGTGTCGTGTACACTATTCGTTTGTAGCTAGTTTTCCGGATTAGGCCTAACTAGAACTAGGGGTGTCAATCGGGTTATCGGGTCGGGTTTAAGGCTTATCGGATCGGGTCTATCGGGTTTTGAAAAATTTAAAAATAACCCGCAACCCGACCCTATAAGGAATCGGGTCTATCGGGTTCGGGTCTATCGGGTTACGGGTTATCGGGTTGGACCTATCGGGTTATCGGGTTGGTTGTTAAAAAAACGCTATACCAATAATCAAAAATCCCGTATGCAACAACTAAATATATATAGTATGATTATATTATAGTTTTGATTTTGTAAATTTTTGGCACATCAGTGATGTTTCTTAAGGTTTATTTCCTATCTGAACATATATGAGATCTGCGTATAAGGCATTATGCATACCTTCATTTCATTAGTGCACGACTTGGAGAGGTAAGTTCAATACAAATACTAATATTTTCTTGTAAAATGGATAGCAAGATGGAAATGTCTTTTATGTTCAGGTGACACAAGTATCTTGGTTTTACCACTGACCATTATTAAACATGCTAAAACTCTCATTAAGAGAATCAGACATGTATTACAAAATAGATCACCATTCATCATTATATAATGCATTATGCATTTAACCGAAAGATCAGTTTACAAGCATATATAGTAGGCCTAAAATGTATACAATACAGTAGCTACAAGCTAGCAATTCTTTTTCACAAAAGATAGATCATTTCACTAGAGTAGCTTTGCAAATCCCATTCAAAAAAACATTCCAATACAGTAGCTTCTTCTTTATTTCATTACAAAAGCTTGCAATTTCAATTCCTTTTCATAAAAGATAGGCCACAAACTATAAATATCAGTTCATTCTTCAATTTATGTAGAGTTGATGGAGCAAGAAGTTGATGGAGCAAGAACCCACTACAAATTTCTAATAGAGTAGCTGCATTCATATTCTTCAAAGTTCATTCTTCAATCTTGTTTAGAACTAGCACCTTCTATTGGCTCCATTCAACTATACAATAAATTGAATATCAGAATAAGCAATGAAAGATAAAATGTTTATCTTCATAAAATATTAAAGATTAAAATGATATACCTTTTTCGCATTTCTAGCTTATTATATCCATGAAGTCTTCACTTTTTCTACATTTAAGTGATACGAAGCCAATCTTGAGATGCAAACTTAGGGCATTCAATCGTTTGTCATATAGAACTCCTATATAAATCCAACACTCGGACCATAGTGCTAAATACCGGACTGGAAGCCCCCGTTGAGATTGGATAGGTAATAATCTCTAAGCCATTAAAGATAAGATATTGGAAATCTTGGCTCATTTACTTTCCACCAATAGCATATATCAAAGCACATTCTTATCAAATGGTTTCAAGAAGCATTTCACCAACATACTTATCCATTCACTATTGATGAGTTAGACGAGTTGGAACCATTTTTCTTTTCTTACTCTTCAACATATCTCCATGATCAGGTTCATCGCTAATGTTGGTTTGTCTTTGCCTTTGTCTGCTATTGTTGAAGAAGAGAAGAAAGAAGTAGAAGATGGAATCTGGAGATGAATTCGCACTATCTTCATAAAAAAGTTTCATTTCTCACCTTCAATGTAAGCTAACCTTTTTCGTCACAACCGATAATCCTTCCCTTCCATAGTGATCATCCACAATAACATGCAAAAAGTCATACTTGTTCCTTGGATCAAGTATGAATGCAAAGTACACCAGCAAGTTCATATTTTCCACCTCATAATAGTATTTGTCAAATTTTGGTTTCATCACCTTTGCAATATCATAAAGATGTAAATCCATAGGTGGCTCATCATGAATATCACAATCAAGTTGTTTTCTTAATAAAGCACGGATAGTGGCTAATTCATTGACAAGTGTATGTGTTGTCACATACTTTGTCCCGGAAATTCTCAAAGTAATCTCATAAAACGTTTTCAAGAAATGACACAACTTTTTGGCTTTAGTCCAATCATCCGTTGTCGGAACCGAATGACCTTTCTCCTTAATTATGTTTACCAAAACCTCCACCTCGTCTATATCTTACCTAGCAATATCATCTTATATACATGAGCACTTCTAAATATTGTACGGTCGAGTTCCACCTAGTTGGGACAATCAAGTACCAAGACTCTTAAGTTTACTATCACATCGAGCACTTTTGAGGCACATTTGTGATACTTTTCAATTTAGAAACCGATTTTTTTATCCACTTAACTGCACATCTAATACCTTCAATCGACTTATCAAATTTTTTCATACCATCTTGCACAATAAGATTGATAACATGAGCCGCACATCTGATATGTAACCATTTTCCTCTTAACAAACAATTAGATTTTTTCTCAAGTATCATTTTCATAAATTCAATAGCGCCATCATTTGAGCTAGCATTATCAACTGAGATAGACAA
Source organism: Tanacetum coccineum (assembly GCA_026074375.1). Classification (NCBI taxonomy): domain Eukaryota; kingdom Viridiplantae; phylum Streptophyta; class Magnoliopsida; order Asterales; family Asteraceae; genus Tanacetum; species Tanacetum coccineum. Next base: position 67,609 of record BQNB010000364.1, on the reverse strand, counting down.
AATATTATCAAATTCCCACTCATTCAAACAACTTTCTATCCCCTTTCCTATGTCTACCCCCCTATGGCCATCAAGAACACAAAAATTCAACACTTTTTTTACCAAGTTCCATTCGTTATCTACGAAGTGAACCGTAAGAGCCATGTAACTTTTCTTCCTAATGGATGTCCAAGAGTCGGTAGTCAAACAAACCCTACCAATGTTTTTCTTAACTATTTCACGAAGCTTACATTTTTCTTCTCGGTACATTTTCAAACACTCTTGTGTTATTGTACCTCTACATGGAACATCAAAGAGAGGTTGGTTGATTTTTTGATAGTGCCTAAAGCCTGAGTTGTGAACAAAGCTAAATGGCAACTCATCTACAACAATCATGTGAGCTAAAGCTCTCTTACTCTTTTTTTGATCAAACTTCCATGCCATCATTTTATTTACATCACCATTCTTAAGTATAATATTAGTTTGAGATCATTTGTTTTGCTAGGTAAGGTTTGCACCTTTAGAAGATGGTTCTTGAGATTTGAAATACCATGCTTTCTCGTGTGACAAAGGTATAAATTACCACAATGCAAACATTTAGCTTTCACGTCTTCAAGCGATTCCCCTTTTAATAGATCTTGCTGCTTGAAATCTATCCATACCTTCGATCTTTTTTTACGAGTTTTCGGTGTTTCGTTGCTTTCCCTTTGTTTTCATTACACTCTTAACCTCCACTTGTGGTTCATCAGAAATTTCGATCGAACTTGAAGACATCTAGCAAACTAACAAAGTAACAAGTAGCAACAATTAAAAGATAATTAATAAGCTATGTGTTACAGAATGTACAAACCTTATGTATCTAACATCTTTGACATTCAATGATGCAATCAATGAAACATTTTACTTGATTAACAAATTATACAATATTACCTTTATACATAAGGGATTAGTTATAACATTCCTTATTAAATAACAAAGTGCAAGTATAAAAGGGGTTTCAGACCATCATTTGTAACTCGTACATTTCATGAATGAGACAATCAGTACGGGACCTCTTTTATTCTTACTAAAGCTTCATTATACTAGGAGTACACAACACTAAAATTCTATAATAGTACATGTAAATATATAATGTAACCTTGACAATACTAAAGATGAAACAATTACCTTCTTTTGAATGACAATTTCGGTAGTGTTGAAAACTTGGAATAAGCACAATGATCTAAACCATTTGTAAGGAGGGTTTGTGTTTCAAAATTATGAATATGAATCGTTTATGATCGGTAATCAGTAGGGCAAGTACAAAGTTAGGTGACCTCTTAAGTCTTAAGTGGGCTTACAAAGTAAGATTATCTTTTGAGTGGGCTAACAAATCGTGTATGATGAGTGATAAAATGATAAGTAGCCTTTAGTTTTATATTTACACAAATATGTTAATGGCTCTTATAAGGTTTATCGGGTTAACCCGATAACCCGATAACAAATTAGCTAAAACCCTAACCCGACCCTATAAGGCTATCGGGTTTATCGGGTTGACCGTTAAAACCCGAATAAGGTTATTTGACCGAATCAAACCCAAACTCCTTATAAGGCCCTTATCGGGTTCGGGTAGGTCGGGCGGGTTGACCCATTATGACACCCCTAACTAGAAATGATGCTAGATTTCTTGCAGTTAAGATGGCGAAAATTTTTCTTGGCATCGGCATATAGGCATAAATCACTTAATTTAGTAAATGTGTACACTAAACATCTTGGTAATCTTTTCGAGCTAGGGAATATACTTAGGAATATGAGTTCAGTAATTCTTCAAGTATATTATTATATGTGTATTATAAAACTAGTCACCTAAATATTTTCAACGATTTAATCTATTTTCAACAACACGTTTAAATATTTTCAACAAGTTATCTTGTTTGACCTTGGGCTGTTCAAACAAGAGAAAATGGATCATTTTAATATATTAGTATTTAAGTAAAAGAAAATGTATTTTTGAACTATGCGTGTGTTTGAATTGATCCAACATAACACACATAATTTTATTTTATATAGCATTTTACAAGAGTTGTGTTTTGTATAATAATATTTTGTTTTATCAAAAAGTGTGTGCGCACATTGTACGTAACAATAAATAGTCTTCACATAAACAAAATATATAACAATCATGAAGCAATAAGTTAGCTTTTCATCATTCATTAACCTTACTCTACTAAAGAATTTTGGATTATGAAAACACACTATTAAAAAATTTATTTATTTTCTTTTAAATGAGTGTTCGCTGAGGGGTCAGAAAGATCTAGTATATATCGTTCATTATCTCAAATTATGGGCTGATATATTTAACGAAGCTAATTGTAAATTTTTGAGTATGATCATGGAAAATTAATATTCTTATTTGTTTAGCTTCACGACTCTATCAATATATACAAAAAGATATCTTTATCTTGGATTACATACTCAATACACTCGATTGTTGAAAATAATTACTCATTTTCTAGATGAAAGAATATTCATCGGATTCATAACTCACAATTGTGTTGTTGGTGCCATATGAGGTCTACTTGTCAGAATGGTTGTGTTCCAAATATTTTACTAATATGTTTAATAATGCATAAAATATCACAATGGAATTAGGGATTGACGCCACTTAGATGTTTAGGTCCGAAATATTCAAGCAATTTACATTGCATGCAATTGGAAATGTGTCATTTCGAAAAAACCAAAACCGAGCAAAACTATAACAAATATGTCAACTTTGCTCATACAAAAACATAAAAGCTCACAACTCAAAGCCAAAATTCACTTTTAACTAAATTCTCAAATAAGAATAATATTATTTTTTATATACCTAGGATGACATGATGTTTGAGAAATATTATGTTCAAAGAATTTATGAACTTATCATATTAAACGATTAATAAAGGATAATATATATCATATTCATTTTATTTTCTTCATAGCATAAATGGTTGTGTTACAAGAAAATACACTACATATAATTTAAGAAATAAAAGTTATTAGAATTGAAAAATAACCTATCACAATATGTGTCAATGCAATAAAAGTAAAATTTTAAACATTTTTTTTATTCAAATACCTTAATTTAATTTTGGTATACAAACTTTGATTAGGAATAATTATTTTAGAAAAAAACATATTTGTTTAAAAATAAAATATGTCTCTTTTTAATCTTATCATCTAATGAATCATAAAACTCAATTAAGATAAATAATTTTGATGAGATTATTTCACAAGACATGTATTCGTGCATTCTATACACTCATAAATATGAAATATTTTTCATTGTACAACTAAGGGCACATCTCTTGGCATTATGAATAACCAAACTGTTAAATACCACATTGTGACAACTAAACTGTTAAGATGACTAAGTATAAAAAATTTATTAAATCAAGCTACATGTAATCCAATCAAAAAACCTATAGATCTTGAACAAAATATTAAATACAACTTGCTTACGCTTATTTAGAATTTCTACACATCTTGGATTAGGATTGTTTTGTTCGCGAACCAGAATTAAACTTTGTTTAGTTGAGTCAAGTTAGGCCCTCTATGAAAATGGATAATACAAATTTTATCTTTGCTAACTTCATTAGGCAAATCTAAGACTTCTATTTTTTATAACCCTGAGAATGATACCTGTATTGACCCTGGTGGGATTTCCAAGATTACATGGGGATGGAAGGCAAGGAGAGTCTTGCATCTGACTTTTTGTCATCTTCCATAGCCTACCAAGGTGAATTCGTCATCCTGGTTTGAGACTTAGATGTTACACCACCTTTCTAAGGCGTGAATGTTCATGTGTATCACTCGCACATTTGTCTTGCAAATGCTCAGAGGTCGTAAACGATGGTGGCTCGACTGAGATCGGCTCTCATCTTGGCCCCTTGTGATAACCGGTAATATTTCCAGGGTTAAGTATTATAAAATATTATAGTTTTGTATTTTGAAGTCTTTTGATCTTGTCAGTTTTCCTGATGAAAGCTAAAAAGTTGACTTATGTTGACTATTTTTGCGTAAAAACAGTTTTGGTTTAACCGGGGGTTTGATGGAGTTTTGAGTTCGTGAATGAATCGCTTTTGATTCGTTTTTCTGTTTTAGAGTGGTTTGGAGATTTTTAGTGCTTTCCGGGAAGTTTTCTCGCATTTAGCGAAAAAACATCACGCAACGCGTACCGGCACGACAGTTTTGTGGAGATTTAATGAAGTTGAGAATGTGTTATTGGGTTTATTTATACAATAAATTCATAATAATGAAATAAAGATGAATTAAAACGTAAATTGTGAGTGTGAGATTTGAAAGTTATTAGAAAAACGATTGTTTTCGTAAAATTCGGTAAAAGACTGTAACAGTCGTAAAACGGTGAAATTTTGGGTGACTATAAGTTGTCAAGCCATATTTTGTTATTTGAATTTTTTTTAAATGGATGAGCAAGGTTCGGTTGAGTTTTATTAAAAATTCATGTTTTCGGTCCGGAGTCGGCTGACAACGGCTCAAAATGGATTTTTGTAGCAATTTAATGTGATTGGTGTCGTATGAATAACCCAGGTTTATGGAAAAATGATTTTAAATGCAATGGAAATGATAACTAAATTTAGTTGATGTTTTAAATAGATCGAAATTTAGTTTTTAAGTGATCCCGACGCAAAAAGGAAGACCTGAGGCCTCTTAGGATGCTTGGACTCCTAGAAGGGATAAGAAGAGTCAAGAAGGCTAAAACCTTGCTAGAATGTTCCCTTCGCCTTCACTATATGCTCAACTTAACAAAGATTTTTTTATTCGTCTCATTTTCAAAATAACAAAAAAAAAATTCTATCTCTCCTCTCTCTCATCTACAATTCACGGAGCACAAGGAGAAAAGCAACTAGATTTTGAAGATTTTTCAGGAACGGGGGGGTCGGGGAGGGCGGGGCTGGAGTAAGCATATATTATTGGGTTGATAGCTAGTAGTTTCGGGCTGTATAAACAAGGTTTTAAGTTTTATTCGCGCGTCATAACCGAACCAAACTCATCAAACAAGTAAGTTTTTCAAAAACTTTGAATTAAAGTTGTACTTTTACAATTATGGTGATGTCTAGACATTAGTTGTACAAGTTAATTATCAAAAAGGTCAAAACTTGAAAGCGAAAATGTAAAAAGGAGGTGTTTGTGCGTCGGCTTATGAAGAAAGAAAGAAAAAGATTTTTGAAATTTGATAAAATGGTTGTGGTGGTAATTTTCATTTTTAAAAGTGCTTAATAAGGGTTTATTTAGAGGTTTTGCTTATTCAATAAGCTAAGTTATAGCTTATTTGGGCTTTGTGACTTTCGGCGTGGATGGTTTCGGTGTGGGCTCGGCCCAACCGACCCGTTTGTTTGTTCGGCCCAACCCACGAGTGGTTGTGGATTCGGTGTGGGCTCGGCCCAACCGAAGGGTGTGTTTGGTTTGTTCCGGCCCATTAAGGGTCCGTTTGGTTGTTTCGGTCCGGTGCCAAAATAGGCTCGGCCCACTTGATTTTGGCTTATTGATTTTGGGCTTACAATTTCGGCTTATATATTAAGCTTATGGCATATTTAGTTTCGGCTTATATTAAGCTTATAGCTTATTTAGTTTCGGCTTATGTTATAAGCTTATGGCTTATTTGGTTTTCGGCTTATGTAATAAGCTTATAGCTTATTTGGTGTTCGGTTTGGCTTATTCGGCTTAGGGCTTATGCGGTTTTGCTTATTTATGAGCTTATAGCTTATGTTTTAATTCGGCTTAACGGGCTAAAGGCCCATTGGGTTTCGATTTGAATTATGAGCTTTTGAAAAGAGGTATGGATTGAGTCTTTACTATCGGGCTAAGAATTTAAGACCATAATGGGCCGTAAGACCCAACAACAAGTAAATGAATTTGTGAACTTTATAAATGGACTAAAGGAATTGTGTTGGACTAAGAGAGATTTTGTTGGACTTGTCGGATGTAAAGGGGGTTATTTTGCTACGGTTTGATAAAACGTGTTGAAAATATCGATGTAGTTGGAAAATGTCGGGTTTGTGAAAAAGTGTTTTGGATTAAGGTTTAAGACATTGGAAAAAGTCATAAAGACGTACGGGTCATGCCGGATTTTCGAAAGAAATTTATACTTAGAGACGTTGTTTAAAAGAGGAAATTTTCAAGGATTTTATTAATAAAAAGTCATTTTACGTGAGAATTTAATGCAAAATAAAACATATTTTTCTCGAAATCTTTTTCTTAAATATTTAATATTTAAAATCGTTGTGTCGATTTTAATTAAGGAAATAAAGAATTATTCTTGTGGAAGAGTTAAGCGTCGAGGTAAAAGCTTTTGGTCATAGGCGTATTAAAATAGCGAGATGTTGTAATTACCCCGTTTCCCCGATAATAAGATGAATAATAATAATAAAATGTATTATTATTTTATTTAAATTATTAAATATATATATATATATATATATCGTATCGATTACGAAAGGTGGAATTATTTATTTTCAACTTCGAGTTTTGCTCATTTCTTTTTGTCAGATTTCCGCGAAGTATTTTGGTCGATTGTATCGTTTAACGATTTGAGGTGTTTGAGCTTTATTGTATTGATGTCGCACTTTGCCCAAGTGTTTTTGAGTCATTTTCGCATAAATACCACACAACCATAATATGAGATAAAGTGTTGATAACGAGATAAGGTCTTGGTGATAAGACGACGGTTTTTGTAATGAGCTAACGGTATAAGGTAACGAGTTTGGAATGATATAAATTTGAAATGAGATTTTGGGATGAAAATAAGGATTTTGCGTGAGTAAAGACGAACACTTGTACAATAAGATAATTTTTTACGAGTATTAATAAAGTGAGTATATATTTGGTCGTTCTCGGGTACATTGTGCGCTTGCGTAGAGATTGTTGTGCTTGGCCTTATTTGAGATTGTGCGGTTACTTTTGATAGCTGATTGAGGTGAGTTTTTGTAGCCTCACTTTTTACTGTTTTTCCGTTAGGGGAAAATGATACTCAAATGTGTTTTAAAATATTTTGAATTGATCTGTACGAAATGTGATTTTGTTTTGGGAACAAGTTATGTGCTTATGACTGCTACGTGAATATTATGTATTGTATGATTGTTTGGAGTAGATGGGTACGCCTACCCAGTATTTGTGTGATTATTAGAGCAGATGGGTACGCTTACCCTGGTATGTGTGTGGTCCTGCCCTAATTTTAGTGCTCTACCTAGTAAGCCCTTTAGGTGCGTAAGTGACATATAGTTATTGATTAGCGGTGATGCTAAGGTTGTTTGCATATATTCACTGTCATATAACACTATTGTCCACTGTTGAAATATTGGCACAGCTTTTGGGTTTAAGGTCAAACCTACGAGCTCAGCAACATTATTGTTGATGTTTTCGAGTATCATTTTCAGGTGTGTCAAATCAAAAGGTATGTTAATGGTATTTGAAGAGAAAAGATGTAACCCAAAGGGGCTGAGTCAAAATGGTTATGATAATTGTATTTTGTCAAGATTTTAACTTGTAAAATGTATGTAAACTCAAGTTTCCTGTTTGAAAATTGTAAAGTGTATGATCTTGTATCTTGTGCGATGAATGGTATCGTCGCATCCCGTGTTTCCGCCACTGACGGGTTGTGACAGATTGGTATCAGAGCCAGGGTTATAGAGAATGTCAGTTTTTATAAAATAAAAAGCGCAACTATAACCGAAAAAGTGAAGTCTATTTTTAATAAAACCTCAAACATGGCAAAAGTCAAATAACCTGAGCAGTTCATGGTATTTCTCCTAAATTACGCATAGCCTGATCAACTATGCTTAATTCAGGAAGGACTATGAAATGATGGGGTTAGTTTTCTGATAACGCCTAAATTATACATGTTTTCGGTGGCGTTATTTGCATTTATTTAATCATTTCTTGTGAACTTTTGGTACTTAATCAAGTAAATTTGCTATTATATGTTCTAGGTATGTGTCGTGGAAGAATACTGAAGATTACACGAAGATTTGAAGCTTAAACGAAGAAATAACTCAAGATAAAGATCTCCCGACACCTATTCACTGTTTTGGCCATAACTCGGTCATACGAACTCCGTTTTAGTTGGTTCAAGCGGCCATGCGAAGAGAATTAAATTATCTACAATATGGGAAAACGTTCAAGAGCTGAGATATTACCAATACAGCCAATTTTACAAATGAGTACAACACACTTTAGGGAAATGCAATTAATTCGCGAATCTGGCCCATAATCCATCCACATACATTCCCAGCTTGGTCCCCAAGTAATCTCTAGCCTATAAATACCTCCCTATGATGCTTGGGACGAAATCATCTCTTATCATATCATCACACACAAATCTCAAGAAGAAGATCCAAGAAAAGGCCAAAGTACGGCGCACTTTTCTCTTGTGCGCCGCACTTCTGATCGAGTTCCCAAAACCGCCGCACAATATTTCTTGTGCGCCGCACTTTCGTTCAAACTTCCCAAGGAAACGGTTAAAGTCCCAATAAATGCTGAGTGCATTAACTCCCTAAGTACGCCGCACTTTTTATAAAGTGCGCCGCACTTCTGACCCGATTTCAGCCTATAAATAGAGGCATAATCCACCCCATTTTACACACATCTCTTACACACTTCCACAACAACTCTCTCATCATTCCACCATGAATTTCAAGGGTGGTGACAGCACCTTAAGGGTTCGGGTCGATTGGAATCAATAGCTTGGGTTTTAGAATAGTTTTCGTTTGGGAGAACTAATTGTCGAATCGTTGATCTTGTAAACGTTGGTATAATTTCTACAACTCTTTTAATATGAAGTATTCTGGAATTTATATGAATGTTATGTGTTTTGTTACTTTGATTATGGAGTAGTGTTCTTATGTTTGTTTGGGCATAATGTGATCTTGGATATGAAGCGTTTGGATATGTGTTTATTGAATTGGTAAAACATATTTTATATAAGAAAATAGGCCAAAAGGTTTCTTTATACATGTGTTCTATCAATCCATCTAATATATTGGTTATAATAACTTATAAAGGCCGAAAGGATTTGTTGTTATTAATCGATATAATCACTAGTTATATTTAAAGGCCGAAAGGATTTATAACTTGTGATAACTCTATTTTCTAAACTTATAAACACTATCCTAAACACTTCATTATCAAAGTGATCATTGCCTAAACAAACATACCTTAATCATTTGATTGAATCATCTTTTAATCACTTTCTTTACAACATTCGATATATGCAAGATTTGGTTAATTTGATCCGTGACAATCTTATTAACCTTAGCACCTTAATTACAAACTGTGAAAACTTCAATTCCCGTGGAACGACCTGGACTTACCTAAAGCTATACTATACACGAACGGGTATACTTCCCGAGTGTTGTGTTTTTAGTAAAAATCGGTATTTCTAGTATTATAAATTTAAAGCTTGGAAAACACACATCAAGTTTTTGGCGCCGTTGCCGGGGAATTGTTTAAGTTGTTATAGTTTGTTGCTTATTTCTGGTGCTATTTTGTTTCATCAAAATTTTCAAACTCGCCGTACCGTTTTCTGGCAAACGGAACCCAAAAATCATTTTTCTTCAGGAAGTACGCCGCACATCCTCATACCATAAAACTTGAACTTCAATTTGTGTAGTTAATTTATATGTATTAGTCAAGTTGTGGTATTTGAGAATTGGTTACTAAAAGTATTATTATTGGGGATAGTGGATGTGTATTTGTTTTAGGGGGGGGGGGGGGAGGGTGTGAATGTTTAATGGTGAATTTTATTGGGAGTAGGTAAAAGAAAAGTTTTTGGGTTTGTGGCTAAATGTAAGATTATGCAGAAACTAATCAACAATGCTAAGAAGAATAGTATTAAGTAAACACAAGAGATCTTCTATCAAACTCACACTTTATATTATAAATTGAATCTGCCTTAATTACAAACTATGATTACTAATTGATCTCTATAGATCTATATCTTTTAACTATGCCTAGGGTTCCTTTTATATACACCAAAGAAACCCTAATGGGCTTTACAAAACGCGTATAGAGATTATGCATATCATTTCCTAAGATATCTCATGCATATCTCTAACTCTAACTAACTTCTACATAATCAGACTTAACTAATACATAGTCAGTACTAACTATGATACACTACCAGTACTAACTATGCTAACTCTTCTACCAGTACTAACAGGTGTACTGGCAAAACTAACTATATATTACTAACAGAATTAAGTCTAGAATACTTAATTCTCAACAATCCTCCCCTAAACTTGATCTTCACTAAACTTGATCTTCACTTGTTAACTTCAAGTTTCTTCTGTTTTCTTCAGTTTGGGCTTTTGAGAATTGTATCTAAACACTTCTTTAGGTCATTAGCTTCTCTTTAATGATGATCTGCTTGTTGTTCTTTTGAAATCAGATCATACTCTAGCTTTTAGTCTTTAACAGCATCTCATCACCTCTGCATCACAGCTACACAGCAACATCCAACTAAGTTGGCAAACTAACTATATATTACTAACAGAATTAAGTCTAGAATACTTAATTCTCAACAATCATCCCCTAAACTTGAACTTCACTTGTTAATTTCAAGTTTCTTCAGTTTTGTCTTTTGAGAATTGTATCCAAACACTTCTTTAGGTCATTAGCTTCTCTTTAATGATGATTTGCTTGTTGTTCTGGAGTAGCCAACTCTTTGTTTTAAAAACATGGTGAGTTAATTACCATACAGTTTTTGGCAAACTGTCAGCCATCAACGGCTTTGAGAAGTCTTTACCAAAGCTGTTTGCTTTGGACTAGCCAGTTCTTGAAGTCTGTTAGACATGGTGAACTGATGACCATTTTTTGTGTGGTGATTAAACCAACACTCAAACAATCCTTCTCAACTCCATCTTAGCCTATAGTTTCCCAAAACATACTTACAGCTACTGAGATTCTAATCATATTCCAGACCATCTTATCTCAGCTTGCTTCTCAATCATTTTCAGAAGTTGATAACAAACTTCATCCTTTGTTCTTCCTTGAAGCTTCATATTTAGCATTGCTTGGCAAGCATATTTTGATAAAGGATATTTTATATCTGCTAACATATATATAGTAGATGCATCCAAGGTTAAGCAACTGCACAAGAAGCAGAATACCTCTAATTGACCATCTTCTGCTGAAGTGGCCAACTCCAGATAGTATCATCACTAAGAGGTGGATCAAACATAGTCTTGAGATCACCCTAAAGTACTATGTCATAGATTTTCATACTTCTTTATTACCAACCTGTACAGCTCTATAAGATTATCTCTTGAAAAATCTTTAAGTATGGCTCCAAAACTCATATAAATTTTATTAGATCCATCTCTCCTTATAATCTGATAAATAGCCTTTTGACCTGGTTGAGGAATGATCTTCCAATCAACAACACTGGGAGGTTTTGTAGCAGTTGGAATAGCATCTATTCCAATATCAGAACCTAATGAAGGATCTGTGACTTTGTCCTTCATGTGTGCTTCCCTTTCTTCTTCAGTTTCATACTGTGCAGTCTTATGTGTCTAGACTCTCATTGGAGAGATCTAACTATTATGTGTGCTCTGATACCAATTGTGGAGATCGTTTTGCCCATCTAGGATTAGTTTTACAAACAACATTAATAAGCACAGCGGAAATTATAAAGAACAATAATGTTGTTAAACAATGTTTTACTACTAAACATTCAGGCTTCTATTAATTTGATCAGAATAAATTGTTACAAACTGTAACAAGGATCCATAATCCATGAGGCTACACTAACTATCTAATAAACTAACTAATAAGCTAACTAATAATACACACGCGTTCTTTTGTGTGTCTAGACTCTCATTGGAGAGATCTAACTATTATGGATGTGTGAAACAAACGCCTCTAATACCCTTTATATAGAGGGTTTACAAGAAAATCTAGCTTACATAGGAAGCTAACTTAATATTTCACATTAAGTCCTTGTTGTTTCTTCTTTCTTCAATTTTGCATATTTAGTTTTGTAATCATCAAATCTCAGATCCCAACAAAAATAATCAAGTATTGATTATCCAAACATACATATATATATTTTTCAAATCAATGAGTAAAATTTTATAAAAATAAAGGAGTGTTTGGTTCATCTCCTAGGATGATTGTTTAGAGTCGAGATGGCCATCACTACATTTTTATCACGTATATAAACACATAACAAACTAGTGTGAGTCATCAAAATATATAATTCATATATATTTTGACATATTGGACAAGATTTCTACCCATAAAGGAGCGTTTGGCTCATCACAATTAATAAGAATTTTTGAGTCAAAATAATTACTTTACTAGTGATAAGCCAATTGCAAACAAACTCACATGAATTGGCGAAATATACAATCTAATCTATACATTTGTCAATACTTAAAGTTGAGTTAAAAATAAACTAAGGAACATAAAAAATTACTTCTTAGGTTTTTATTTTTTAGAGTCGAAGTAATTTTGGTTCCACGTATAGTATTTTTCTTACATACTCCTTTTGTTTTTGCATTTTTTTGACATTGTTGTTGACTTGTTTAGGTGAGAAAAATGCCGAAAGCTACTACCACTGAAGTATCTCTCACTAAATCCTACATCCCAAAAGTATCCAAAATACCCGACATCTCCCCTACTATTGCCCAAATCTACAAACCTATTGAAAACCACAACATTCACGAAGGTCGTGTTGTTGATCAAGCCTACTACAAATCCAACAATATCGAGCGTTTCTTTACTAACATTCGCTTCAGTTGTCTCTTTCAAATCAATGAACCGATTGTTCCGAGATTTATTCTAGACTTCTATAGTCAAGTCACGGTATTAATCGATGACTATGGCTATCTTGTCATCTCTTTTATGATTCAACACGAATTCATAACTCTTACTCTTGCTCAATTCGGTCAAATCGTTAAAATTCCACACAATGGTCAAGCCGTTTTTACAAACGAGTGAAACCTTGCATCTCTTGAATATTCTCAAGAAACTGAGGGACATATTGCACTGATCTTCCTACTCTCGACGACATTAGTTATTGGGATTTAAAAGACCTCATGGATTCTTAAAAGTTACTACTGCTCAGGAACATAATAAAAATTATGCTAAGTAGTTTGTACTGGTAGTATAATGTTACCACTGCTAGTTACTACTGTTAGTATATATTAGTACTGCTAGTACTAATGTTACTACTGCTTATGTTTATTAGTGCTGCTGGTGAAAGGATTACAATTGTTTAAAGACTTTCTACTGTCAAGAAGATAAAGACGAATTAAAGAGATAAAGATTGTTTGGAGAACAAGAATACTTATGAAGATAAGTATTGAGATATTTATGTACAAGATATACATAATGTATTTATTTAAAAGATTACGTTTATGTTTAGAAAAGATTAAGATATCTTAGGAATGTATTATAAGCCGACTAGGACTCCTTAGTCTATAAAAGGAGGCTCCGAGGCATTAGTTGAGATATCACATAGATAACACTCAGTGATATTAGCAATAAGTTTCATAGTTGTCAAAATTCGATTTAAGAAAAGCTTCAAGGTCGTAACCCTAGTACTAAGTTAAGGCCATACTCGCATTATGAGAGACGCTGAAATCTCACTATTGAGGAGATAGTTTCGCTGTATTTCTCTTGTGTATTCAAGATTACTGTTTTATTCTTATTACTTCTAGGTATTAAGGTCGTAGAATTCCGCTACTTTTTAATAAGTCATACAAAGTTTTTACAACAAGTTTAATTTGGCATTTATCCAGGGCGCAATATAACTTAAAACAACTAAGGAATCGATCTAGGTTGGATCAACAAGTGGCGCTCGCAGAAGCATTGCTTGAGGAACTCTTTGATCTAGACATGGAGTTGAATCTACAAATTAGTGGTGCTACTGTAAAAGCTTCCCATACTAAATTGGAAGTATGAGATGTGGGTCTATAAGGATTATACAGTACTTTCCGATCCAAGACTATGCACTCTGTTTGGGAGGTGATAGGAAAATGGTGATTTCATGGGTTGTCAGTACCACAAAACAAACACGCGCTCGAATGTATATATCAGCTCTCACACTCTGCTCACTCCGCGTCTCTCTACCCTGTAACTGCCGTGAAGAGAAGAAAAAGAAAAAGAATGATGTTAAGGTGGTTTGCTTACTCATGGACTTCCCTATGAACATCACTTACATTAGTCGATATCTAGATGCTAAACGCAATGTTTGTTGTGTCTCTCTGAATACAACGATGTTGGGGTCATGCCCAAACTACCCTGCTAACTCAGAAAACACTCTTGAAGCAACAATATGAGAATTTCAGTGCATCAAGTGCAGAGTCTCTTGACTCTATCTTCAATAGGCTTCAGAAGATAGTCAGTAGGCTTGCTATCTTGGGTGTGATCATTGCCCAAGAAGACTTAAACTCAAAATTTTTAAGCACCTCACCACCTGAGTGGAACACTCATGTAGTTGTGTAGATGAATAAGCCTGAAATTGAGACTATGAGCATAGATGATTTGTACAACAACTTCAAAATTATTGAACAAAAGGTAAAGAAATCTGTTGGTACAAGTAGTGGTGCTCAAAACTTGGCCTTCATGACTGCTCCAAGCACTAGCAGTACTAATGATGCTAACACTGCTAGTCCACAAGTTAGTGCTGCTAGCCCTAATGTTAATGCTGCCAGTCCACAAGTTTATACTGCAAGTGTCAGTGATAATACTGTGTATGCTTTCATGGTTGAAAATCCCAATGGTTCTAATGTCATACACCAGGACATAGAGCAAATTCATGAAGATGGTTTGGAAGCAATGGATTTGAACTGGCAGCTCTCTTTGCTACGTGTAAGGGGCAAAGAAGTACTATCAGAGGACAGGCAAGAAGATTTTCATTAATGCTAATGATACTGCTGGATATGATAAATCTAAAGTGGAGTGTTACAACTATCATAAGTTAGGACACTTTGCCAGGGAGTGTAGAGCACCAAGAAGCAAGGAAGGTTAGTTCAGAAATCAAGACAACACCAGGAAGCAAGGAAACAATGAAGACACATCTTCAAAGGCAATGTTGGCTATAGATGGTGTAGGTTTTGATTGGAGTGACATGGAAGAAGAACAAGTTTAGACAAACATGTCTCTAATGGCATTTTCAGACTCAGAGGTATACACTGATAAAACTTGCTCTAAAACATGTCTAAAAAACTATGAAACTCTTAAAAAACAGTGTGATGATTTGATTGTTAAGCTTAATCAAACTGAATTGACAGCAACTACTTATAAAAGAGGTTTAGCAACAGTAGAAGCTCAACTAATCACATATAGGAAGAATGAGGTTATTTTTAGTGAAGAAGTTGCAGTTCTTAAAAGAGAAGTAGCTTGTAAAGACTATGAAATAAATGTGCTTAAAAGTGAGTTTGAAAAAGTTAAGCAAGAAAAAGATGGCATTGATTTTAAAATTGAGAAATTTGATAAGGCCTCAAAAGAGTTAGATCAGTTGTTAGGAAGTCAGATAACTGACAAAAGTAAAAAGGGTTTGGGTTATAGTGTAGTTCCTCCACCTCATCCTTTAATCTATAACATACCTAAAAAGCTTGATATGTCTTATTCTGGTCTTGGTGAATTCAAAGAGCCTGAATTCAAAGGTTATGGTCCTGAGAATAGTAAGCAAGAGTCTAATGTTGTTTGTGATAAAGAATCAGATAATTCTAAAGAAAATTATGATGAGTCTTTAGTAGAAGAACAAGTATTACAAGACAAAAGAAGCTTTGTTGAATCTTCACCCAATGTTGATAAAGAAACTGTTTTTCTTGTTAATAAAAAGATAGAGTTTTCAAAACCTAAAAATCATGAAAAACCAGTTAAAAAGTCAGTTAGGTATGCAGAAATATATATATCACAATCTCTTAGAGGGAATCAAAGGAATTGGAATAGACAGAAGTCCAATCAACTAGGAAAAGATTTTGTGATGTATAACAAGGCTTGCTTTATATGTGGAAGTTTTAATCATTTGTAGATTAATTGTGATAATCATCAAAGAAGAGGCATAATATCTAGAAATAACTACAATAGGGTGCATGCCAAAACCACACACCCTAGTGTACTTAGGAATATGTCTCTAAAAGCAGTTTTGTTGAAAACTGGCCTCATACCACTTAATACTGTTAGGCCAGTTAATACTGCTCACCCTAAAACAGCAGTTCATAGTGCTAAATCAAAGACACATTTTTCTAAACAAGCACAATCAACTGCTAAGAGGCCCTTTTATAAGCAAACAACATTAACTAGAAGATCTGTGCATGCAGCAAAGAGACACTATTATACTGGAAGGCCTAAAGCAGTTAATACTGCTAGGTCATATACAGGACAAGTTAATGCTGTTAGGGTAAAAGGGGTAAATGCTGTAAAGTCCTCAGCATGTTGGGTTTGGAGACCTACCAAACCTAATGGTGCATCACTTGCTTTTAAAAGACACAACTACATTGATGCACGAGGCAGATCCAAGTCAGTAATGGCTTGGGTCCCCAAAGGAATCTAATTTCCTTATTCTTTATGTGCAGGGCAAGCCACAACATGATGATAAAGGATTTGTTAACAGTGGATGCTTAAGGCACATGACTGGGAACATAGCTTATCTCTTAGATTTTAAGGAATTTGATAGAGGTTATGTTGCATTTGGAGGAGGTGCATATGGTGGTAAAATTACTGGTAAAAGAACACTTAAAATAAATAGTCTTGATTTTGAAGATGTATACTTTGTCAATGAGTTAAAATTCAATCTTTTTAGTGTCTCACAGATGTGTGACAAAAAGAACTATGTCCTTTTTACTGACACTGAATGTCTTGTCTTATCTCCAAATTTTAAGTTGCCTGATGAAAATCAGATACTTCTTAAAATTCCTAGAAAGGACAATATGTACAGTTTTGATATGAAGAACATTGTTCCTAAAGAGAGTTTGACTTGTCTTGTTGCAAAGGCTACATTAGATGAATCAATGCTCTAGCATAGAAGACTTGGTCATATTAATTTTAAAAACATAAATAAGCTTGTCAAGGATAATCTAGTAAGAGGATTGCCTACAAAACATTTTGAAAATGACCAAACCTGTGTTGCTTGTCTTAAAGGGAAGCAACACAGAGCTTCTTGTAAGTCTAAAGTTCTGAATCCCATTACTAAGCCTTTGTTTATGCTACATATGGATTTGTTTGGTCCAACCTTTGTGAGTAGCTTAATGCATAAGAAGTATTGCTTAGTAGTCACTGATGATTATAGTAGGTTTACATGGGTTTTCGTTTTAACAACTAAGGATGAAACCATTGAGATCCTTATGAACTTTATCAAAGAAATAGAAAACCTAGTGGATAAGAAAGTGAAAATAATCAGAAGTGATAATGGAACAGAGTTTAAGAACAAAGTTATGGATGATTTTTGCAGAGAAAAAGGTATTAAGAGAGAATATATTGTAGCTAGGACTCCTCAACAAAATGGTATAGCTAAGAGGAGGAATAGGACACTAATTGAGGCTGCTAGAATAATGTTAGCTGACTCTAAGTTACCTACCACATTTTGGGCTGAAGTAGTTTCTACTGCTTGCTATGTTCAGAATAGGGTCTTAGTAGTCAAGCCTCATAACAAGACACCTTATGAACTTTTTAGAGGTTTTAGACCAGCTCTAAGTTTTATAAGACCATTTGGTTGTCATGTTACTATTCTTAATACTTTAGACAGTTTAGGCAAGTTTGATGGCAAAAGTGATGAAGGTTTCTTTGTTGGATATTCTTTGAGTAGTAAAGCTTTTAGGGTATACAACACTAGAACCAGGAGGGTAGAAGAAAACTTGCATATTGGGTTTTTAGAGAATAAACCTATGATAGAAGGGAATGGTCCAAAATGGCTGTTTGATATTGATTCTCTAACCCAATCTATGAACTATGTACCAGTTACTGAATGTACAATTTCTAATGACTCTGCAGGTACATCAGAAGAAATCAGTTAAGATTGCATTATGATGCTAATTTGGAAAGATACTTCCTACTTTGATTCACCTACCAAGGATGTTGATAATGGTGAACCAAAAACTACTGATGATGCTCAAAAGCAGGTTGAAGATGGTCTAAATAATGAGAATGTTGAACAAGATAAGTTTGCAGATGATAGCAGTACTAAAGATGTTAATGCTGCTGGGCAACATATTAATACTGCCAGTCCTGATGTTAATACTGGTAGTCTTAAACTTAATGTTGTTGGCCCATCAGTTAATACTGCTAGTTCAAATGAACATGATAGCCCTAAAGACATGTTCACCATGGGAGTTAGTTCTACACTTGAAGCCACTCATATTGAGTCCTTCAGTGATGAAGATGAACCAGAATTTGATTTGGGAAACATCACAAATTCCTATACAGTTCGAACCACTTCTAATACAAGAATTCATAAAGATCACCCAATTGATAATGTGATTGGTGATGTGAAGTCATCTGTTCAGACAAGAAGAATGACAAAACCTACTTCTGAACAAGGGTTTCTCAGTGATGTATATGAACAGAAAACACATGATACCCTGAATACTTGTTTATATGCTTGTTTCCTATCACAGATTGAACCAACAAGCATTGCTAAAGCTTTATCTGATTCATCATGGGTGGAAGCAATACAGGAAGAACTTTTGCAATTTAAACTTCAACAAGTTTGGATACTGGTGGATCTCCCTAATGGAAAGAAGGCCATTGGAACAAAATGGGTCTTCAGAAACAAGAAAGATGAAAGGGGAATTGTGATTAGGAACAAAGCAAGGTTAGTTGCACAGGGTCATAGACAAGAAGAAGGAATTGATTATGAAGAAGTATTTGCTCCTGTGGCAAGAATTGAGGCAATAAGATTGTTTTTGGCCTATGCTTCTTTTATGGGTTTTCTGGTATATCAAATGGATGTAAAGAGTGCTTTCTTATATGGAACCATTGAGGAAGAAGTCTATGTTACTCAACCACCAGGATTTAAAGATCCTGACCATCCAGACAAAGTTTA
Source organism: Tanacetum coccineum (assembly GCA_026074375.1). Classification (NCBI taxonomy): domain Eukaryota; kingdom Viridiplantae; phylum Streptophyta; class Magnoliopsida; order Asterales; family Asteraceae; genus Tanacetum; species Tanacetum coccineum. Next base: position 48,606 of record BQNB010000364.1, on the reverse strand, counting down.
TAAGGTGGTTAAGGCACTTTATGGTTTGCATCAAGCACCAAGAGCATGGTATGAAACTTTGGCTAACTATCTGTTGGAAAATGGGTTTAAAAGAGGCAAGATAGATCAGACATTGTTTATAAAGAAGCAAAAAGGAGATATTTTGCTTGTACAAGTGTATGTTGATGACATTATATTTGGCTCTACCAACAAGGAGTTATGTACTGGATTTGAGAAGCTAATGAAGGATAAGTTTCAGATGAGTTCTATGGGAGAACTTACTTTCTTTCTAGGATTACAAGTACAACAGAAGGAAGATGGAATATTTATCAGTCAAGATAAATATGTAGCTGAGATTTTGAAGAAATTCAACTACTCTGATGTGAAGTCTGCTTCAACTCCTGTTGATTTGGAAAAGCCTTTGGTCAAGGATGGAGATGCTGATGATGTTGATGTACATCTCTATAGATCTATGATTGGGTCTTTGATGTATCTCACAGCATCTAGACCAGATATCATGTTTGCAGTATGTGCATGTGCTAGATTTCAAGTTACTCCAAAGACATCACATCTCTTAGCAGTCAAGAGGATTTTTAGATATTTGAAAGGCAAACCAACTTTAGGCCTTTGGTATTCTAGGGATTCTCCATTTGAACTGGTTGCTTATACTAATAGTAATTATGCTGGAGCAACTCAAGATAGGAAGTCTACAACTAGAGGTAGTTTTTGGAAAACATGTTAATATCTTGGCAGTGTAAGAAGCAAACTGTGGTTGCAACTTCTACAACTGAAGCTGAATATGTGGCTGCTGCTAGTTGTTGTAGACAAGTTCTCTGGATTCAAAACTAATTGATGTATTATGGGTACAATTTCATGAATACTGTCATTAATATTGACAATAACAGTACTATCTGCATTATTGAAAATCATGTTCAACATTCTAAAACAAAACATATAGAGATTAGGCATCATTTTATACGAGATTGCAATGCTAAAAAGTTAATACAAATGGTTAAAATCCATACTGATTATAATGTTGCAAATCTTCTTACAAAAGGTTTTGATGCAGGCAGATTTCAGTACTTGGTCTCAAGTATTGGAATGCTTAATCCTTAAATGTCTATATCTCTTTATGTTTTTGTAAAAGTTTTGTAAAGGATTAATACTGTTAGACTTATCAATTAGTACTGCTAAGTATAATTAAAACTGTTAGTTATACTTAAGACTGTTTGTTAAAACTGTCAGTCATATTTAATGTTGTCAAGAAGAAAATACTTTAGATTTTGTATTTTTAGCTATGAACTAACATCTGTGGGTAAAGCATATTGAATATCTGATGTTGAATGCTTCACCTTTGAAGTAATGTTTTAGAAGAAAGTTAATGATCTTGGTTCATAGTTTTTAACTTTTATTCATGGGTTATGCATAAATATGGATCCTCATGAATTCTCACATGTCTATCTAGTCTTTTCTAGTGTGCTTGTGATGAATAGAGGCATGTTGTTGTATAATTATTGAAGACAGAGTTAATACTGATAGACTTTTGTTAATACTGCTAGGCAGAAAATTACCACTGCCAGGCAAAAGTTAATGCTGTTGAGATGACATGGGCTCGCAACTGTTTGACCAAATTCTTATCTCTTGAAGCATTGTTTGAGGAGAGGTTCCTTATTAATACAACCAAAAAGCATGGATGAAAGGATGTGTTATATCATAAGTATGTTCAAAAGAATCAAACACATCTAGGCATATCAAAAGAGGTCGGGACACCAAGATACCTCAGTCTAGTGGTCCCAGGTGCCAAGATACCATATTGGGGGATGTGGATGCTCAAACTAGGTTTGAGATTACATCTAGACAGTCCAATGATCCACCTCTCTCAAGAGGTTACACACTTGGAAGTGGGGAGGACAGTATGAAACTATTGGAATTGATGGAATTTTATACACAACTGTCATATAAAAACAGAAATAGTGTCTTGGTAAGTCAAAAGAAATGAGAGATTATGTGAGCTTAAAAAATAGAAAGAGAGATGTGTACATAAAAACAGAAATGAGTGATTATGTGAGCAAAAGAAATGAGAGATAATGTGAGCATAAAAATAGAAAGAGAGATTGTGTGAATCAAATTTGATGATGAAAGTTTCTTATAGGAATGAAATTTGAATGATTACTGGTGTATTATTCTTAATGCTACTCAGCTTCAACTTGATGCTGCTAAGCTTAAGTTAACGCTGTTAGGCTTAAATTAGTGCTGCCCGTATTTGTTTATGCTGTTAAGCATATGTCAATGCTGCCAGTTCAAGTTTCTGCTGCCGAGGGTGATTTTATAAATACTTTGATTAAGGGTTTTATTTACTTCTTTATTCGATTTCAATCATTCAAACACTCTCTAACCATAAACCCTAACTCAATTTTCATCCTTGATTATCCAAATCATCATTATGTCAAGCCCTAAGTTTGCTGAAACGCACAATGTGGTCGCATTCTTGGAAAAACCCGTAGAAAGTGATGGGTTTGCAGAGATAATTGATTTCTTAAAAGTAAGTTTTGTTCATTATACTTTAACAGTCAATCCAATTATCTACACATCTTGTATTGAACAATATTAGGCAACTGCCAAGGTACAGACAGTTAACGGGGTGCGTCAGTTACAAGCCCTAGTTGATAAGAAGAGGGTTATTGTTACGGAGTCAAGCATTAGGAGAGATCTTCACTTGGATGATGCAGAAGGTACTGATTGTCTTCCAACTGCTACTGTTTTTGAAAAACTGGCACGTATGGGGTATGAAAAGCCTTCTCAAAAGCTTACTTTTTATAAAGCCTTTTTCTCTCCACAGTGGAAGTATTTCATTAACACTATTACACAATGCCTAAGTGCTAAATCTACTGCATGGAATGAGTTCAGTAGTTCAATGGCTTCTTTGATCATATGCTTGGCAATAAATCAAAAGTTTAATCTGTCTAAGTACATCTTTGATGCTATGGTGAAACACTTGGATGGGGGAGTCAAATTCTTAATGTATCTATGTTTTCTACAAGTTTTCATTAATCAACAACTTAGAAATATGTTAACTCATAAGAAGATTTTTGTTAATCCCTTTCACACAAAGAAAGTTTTTGCTAATATGAAGAGAGCTGGAAAGGTTTTTTTAGGAGCATAACACCCTTATTTGATACTATGATGGTTCAAGCTTCTAAAAAAGTAGGTGAGGATTAAGATCATCCAACTGATTCCACTCAAATACCCATTCTTGGTCAACCATCTACATCCTCTCAACCCAAGAAGAAACAAACATCTAAGAAGGCTCAGAGACAGGAGGCAGAGGTTCCTCAAGATGAGACAGAGCATGAGGAAAGTGTACCCACACCTTCCAATGATCCACAACCTAGTGGTGAGGATAGCATGCAACTAACTGATTTGATGGTTTTATGTACCAAATTGCAAACACAGGTTCTTGATTTAGAAAAAGCAAAGGATGCTCAAGCAAAGGAGATTGCTGCTTTGAAGAAGAGGATCCAGAGGTTGGAAAGGAAGAAAAAGTCAAGACCTACAGGTTTGAAGAGACTCAAGAAAGTTGGTATGTCTAGGAGAGTTGAATCCTCTGAAGATCAGGAAAGTTTGGGTGATCCTGAAGATGCATCCAAACAGGGGAGGAGTATTGCAGATCTTGATAAGGATGATGATGCAACTTTAGTTGATGAAACTCAAGAAAGACAAGATGATGAATTAATGTTTGATACTAGAGTTTTGGATGCTGATGAGATGCCTGTGGAAGCTAAAGTTGATGAGAAAGATGAACAGAGTACTAAGCTTGATGATAGTATTGCTGGTGAAGCAGTTACTACTGCTACTGCTAGTGTTGAAGGTAGTGCTGCTCCTACAAGTATTGAGGAAATCACTTTGGCTCAGATACTTATACAGATCAAAGCAGCTAAGCCTAAAGTTGTTACTACTGCTGCTACAACAACAACAACTACAAGACCCAAGGCTAGAGGGGTAGTAGTACAGGAGCCAAGTGAGTTCAGAGCTCCACAAGAGGCACAACCTTCAATTTCTAAAGACAAAGGAAAAGGTATTATGATTGAGCCTGAAGTTCCTTTAAAAAGAAAAGATCAAATTGCTCTTGATGAACAAATTGCAAGAGATATTCAAGCTAAGTTGGATGCTGAATTAATAGAAGAACAAAAGCTAGCAAGGAAACAAGAAGAAGAAGCCAACATAGCATTGATTGAGTCATGGGAAAATACACAAGCTATGATGGAGGCTGATAGATTGCTGGCTGAGAGACTCCAATCAAAAGAAAGAGAGGAGTTGACAGATGAGGAAAAAGGAAAACTATTTATGGAACTGATGGAGAAAAGAAGAAAACATTTTGCTGCACTCAGAGCACAAGAAAAGAGAAACAGACCTCCTACCAAGGCACAAAAGAGAACTCAAATGTCTACCTATCTTAAGCACATGGGTGGATACACATACAAACAGCTAAAGGGAAAGAGTTTTGATGAAATTCAAAAGTTGTTTGACAAGGAAATGAAGAGGGTAAATACCTTTGTGGCTATGGGTTCTGAGGTACAGGAAAGCAAAGAAAAGAAGGTAGAAGGTAGTGAGGAGACAGCTAAATAAAGGGAGCAGAAAGAAGATGCTTGGAAGGAAAAGAGCAGGGAAAGAACAACATAAAGAATCCTCAAAGAAACAAAAAGTAGAGGAAGAAAAAGAGTTAGAGGAAGTTGATGAAGCTGAGTGATCCACCCTTTTTAATCCATATATATATATATATATATATGTACACACATATATATATATATATATATATATATATATATATATATATATATATATATATATATATATATATATATATATATAAATACGTAATAATAAGGAAGATAACAATTATAGTATAGTAAGTATTTTCCGTCGGGTTCTAAAAATAAACTTTTAGCCAAAGTTGTCTCAAAAACCTTCCGGGTCGTTTTCCCTTGACGAAGCGTGAATTGAAAATCGGTTAAGTTCGTGATCGCGTGTTTCGAATGGTTTAAAAAGATTTTTTGATTTGGTTTCTAAATCCTACTTGACATATTGATAAAGTAAATAAAAGCATAAAAACGAGCAAAGCAATAAAAACAATTAAACATGTAAGGCATTAAACAAAAATGAGTATTTAAAACGAGACAAATAAGCAAGCATGATAAATTCAATTTTAAAATTGCAAACTTCTAAAAATAAATCCTACATTAAAAGAAATTATATTTTTTTATTTTTGTATTTTTATTTATTATTATTATTTTTTTTAAAAACTTTAATCTAAATAAATGTCGCAAATTAATTATCTCTAATCATATTTTAAATCCGCACTTATTTCTAAACACTAAATGAGCAAATAAATCAACTAACTAAACATGGCAAACGTTATATCATCAAGAGATAAAAAAATCTACACTAAGCATAGCAAAAATCAAATAGGCAAACATATTATAAAACGATAAAATAAATCTACACTAATTAATTGAAAAATGATAGAAAATTAAACTCTTTGATCTAAAGCAAATACACCTATATCCAAAGATATTAGATCAACTTTACCTATGTAAATGATCTTTTAGTCTACAAAGAAGCTTTAAAAACAAAAGAAAAGAAAGAAAAAGGACGTACGGAATAACAAGCAAAAACGAACCAAAAATCAAACACAAAGACTAAGCAAATCACTCCATGGCTCTTGATACCAATTGTAGAATACAAGTAATCTTTGATCTATGAACCAAGAACTAAAGAAGGATGTATTTTTTAGTAAGAGAAAGTAGAGAACATGAAATGCATTAAGTGGAAATGAAACATACAACCAACCAACCACCTCTCCAAGGCATTGAGAGGTGTTTATATACAAGGGGTGGATGGGCCTTGGCTTAATGGACTCATCTATGGGCCTTGGACTAACTACCTATGTAAGTTTCCAAAAATTACTTAACGAGCTGACGTCAGTTATCTATGAAAGCGACCGACACTTTCCTAGGAATTTCGTATTCCTAACACCAACCATTTTCAAGCTTAAGGTAAAACTAAAATTTTGTCCTTTACATCCTAATGTGTTCATGATCAAAAGGAATTGATCAATTTCAGTCACTAGAGCTCGAAAACCCTAAAACTTGATTTAGGTTTCATCGAAATCAAAAGTGGGCCAAAGTTGAAATTGATTGAGAGGTTTTGATTCTTATATGATATAGATGACTCAGTTGTAACAAGGTTTTTATGGGGTTATGCATAGATTAGGTTCTGAATGATTCTTGTATGCGAAAATTTGAAAAATGGGTAGAAATAGGAAAAGTTGATGGGTTTGTGTTTAGAATGTGTTATAACTCTTTATTGTATGCATTAGAGACTTTAAATCCCACTATTAAACATAAATAAATCCTGTGTATGATTTTTATGTGGATTCGTGTTCTATTTGAGCTTGGTGGCAAATTTGTGGATAAATTCTTATTTGTAATGATCCATAAGAAGTTATATGTTGCTAAGATGAATGTATAAAGGTCTTATGATGCTTACAATAACACAAAAATCATAAAACCGTAAAATAGAGGCGAATTAATTCCTTGGGAGGCGAATTAATTCCCCCTATGGGAGGCGAATTAATTCCCCCCTTTAGGAGGTGAATTAATCTCACCTCTTAAGGAGGCAAATTAGTTCAACCCCTTTAGGAGGAAAATTAGTCCACCTCTTAACGATGCGAATTAGACAATTCCTTTAAGGAGGAGAATTAGCTTGTTATTTAAAGAGGCGAATTAGACAATTTTCTTAAGGAGGTGAATTAGAACTTTTCCTTTAGGAGGCGAATTAGCATTTCCTTTAGGAGGCGAATTAGCATTTCCTTTAAGAGGCGAATTAGTACTTCCTTTAGGAGGCGAATTAAAACCTAAATTAGGTAGCTAATTAAAATTGGTTAATTATGCAATCTAGACAATGTTTGATAAATGCCTGCCTGTTATTAAACTGAATGTCATATAGTGTCATATATAAGATCAGTTATATATAAGCTATATTGGTAAACTCTTAGCAGTATCATGACTTTACAAGCTCAACAAATCACACTGGACAATGAACTTGTTGCTCCAGAGAACCATCATGCTATTGGCAAATGCAACATGAGGATCAATCCAGGAATGAAGCCCAAGGAACCTACTTATCAAGTAGCGTTAGATGCTCTTGCTCTTACTACATGCTATCCCGCATTCCTTATCACAGCTAAAGTCCTTGTTATCTACATGCATCAGTTTTGGGCTACCGTCTCCAAACACAAAGCATCATATCGATAACAAAAAGTTTTCTATAAACGTTGAAGTATTTAGAGAAATTCTCAACATCTGTCCTAAGGTTTCGGGTAAAGAGTTTGATGAACCACCTACTGAAGAGGAAGCTTTATCCTTCATCCGTAAACTTGGTCACTCTGGAGAGATAAGGTATATCAGTGATGCAGTTGTTGATCACCTACACCAACCATGGAGAACTTTTGCATCTATCATCAACAAGTGTCTCTATGGAAAAGTCTTTAGTCTTGACAAGATACGACTCTCTATGGTTTAAATACTTTGGGAAATGTACTACAAGAAGAATCTGGACTTTATCGCTTTAATGTGGGAGGACTTGGCCTACCAAATTGACAACATTGATTCAAAGAAGCAAGATAAGTGTTTTATCCAAGATTTTTTTATAAGATACTCATTCATCCCACTTTTAACTAAAGTTACCTAACTCATGGAGGGGAAGAAGATGTTCATGACACTTCTAGGGATTGAATAGTGTACTGGGTACCATGAGGTTCGTCTCCACTCTCTAAGTGTTCATCCAACCCTCTCTCTCACTAAAACAATCTATTTCCCTCTCATCTAGTATGTTATTTGATTAGTCTTTAAATGAATGAAAATGATATGAAAATGCATTATATACGTTTGTATTGCGAATTGTGTCTTGCAGGTACAGATATATCACAAAAGAACAAAAATAAGGCCAAAACGGACAAAACCGAGCACAGGAATAGATAGAGCGCAGAAAACTGAAGTCAGAGGCGTATTCATTTTTAATGGGCCAACCCGTACCCATTTATTGGGCCGGGTTAGCCATTAATATTTGAAGTATCCTAATTCCTTAAGCCCTTTATAAAATAATAAATCCAAATTCCTTAGTCCAAGCCCAAATAAAATAAGTCAAGGCCTAAATCCCTTATCCCTGGATCTAATCAAAACAATTAACCCGCCACGGGTTACTGTTAAATCTATTTCACCACATGCCCACCTCTTCTAGAAGCCAACTCCTAACACTTCTGACATTACTTAAGCCACGCTGGCAATCCCCAGCACTCCCATTGGTTGGACTAACGTGTAGAGTGATCCAACGGCTCTAATTGATGGATTAATGATTGGTTGAAGATCAATGGCTTGGATTGAAGATTGGGACGCTCCTCCTGAAGACCTAGAAGCTTCACATCCTCACTATAAATAGAGAGGCATTCACACAGTAGAAGATATCTAGAGTAGTATAGTTTAGGAGTAGTGTAGATTAATTCCAGCTTATTTTATGCTTATTTTTCATGTATTTTTCTTAAATTCAAGCTCTGTACCTTTTTTATGAATTAATAAAAGTAATTTTTACTTTACATTGTCCTGTTTCAATTTTTTTCTCATTCACTCAAAATCATATAAGCTGTTCTATAAAATGTTATAAGTTGTTTTAGTAACAAATTAGTGTTTACTTGTACAAATAAGCTTCTCAAGCTTATTTGTACAAGTTGTTCAAATTATACAGCAAATTGGTTAAGCATTGTGGTTTTGAGCTTTTTAGATGATAAGCCAGAAAGGGATGGGCTTATGGGACTTTACTAGCTTGTTTTCAACAAGCTGGAGCTTGTAGATAAGCTCTTAAGAGCATTTCAGTCCTTGTTTAGTACAAAGGATAAAAGGTACCCTTCTTTTTCTCATTTTAGCTTATTTTTCTGTTTTGCTTATTGAACTGCCTATCTCTGCTTATTTATGCTTAATCTATCTTATTATTGTTTATCTCATTTAGTTTAAAGCTTTTAATAATCTGTTTTTAGCTTTTATATTGTTTTGATTAAAACTGTCTTAGAAAATCCAAAAATAGCTTTATAGTTTAGTCTATTGTTGAGTGCTTAATTCTCTAAAGTTTTTACTTAATAATCCTTAATCCACTTAGATATTAATCTGTTTTTATGTTTTAAGACTTTTCATAATTTGGCATAAGCAGTCTTAACATAGTTAAGACTGCTAATGTTGTTTTTGGTCTTTTATTCAATTTTCATAAGCTCTTAATAAGTCTCAAACTTAGTTTTCAAGAGTCTAGAATCAATTCTATTAAGTTTTGAGGTTTAGTTCATAAAATTTTAAGTCTGTTAGCTTAATTGAGTTCTTTGGTTTTTGATTTAAGGGATTATTTTTTAAATGCATTTGAAATGTGGTAATTATGTTCTAAAATTCTTTTCTACTGCATTAAGGATCTTTATGATGTGAGTTGTCAATCTTTGGTTTAGTTTTTTAAGCATTTAGGATCAAATCAGTTCAGTTTGCTAGTTTGAAGTTCTTTAAAAGTCAGTTTTGCATATTCATTTTGAGGGTTAGATTCAAGCTGACATAGGATGAATTTGATTGTTATTAGCCTATTATAGGTTGATTTCAATCTGTTTTAAGGTTTTAAGAGTTTTAGATTAGAATTAGTCCTTTATTTTTAGCCTAGAAAGTAGCCTTTAAACTCAAAAAGCCAAAAACATATCAGTTTATACTGCCTTTTGCAGTCCTCTTTTCTAGCTTATTTCCTTAGTAAAATCTGTTTATTTCTAGTCTAATGTACTTATTGGGTCTTAAACCAAATCTGTTTTAGCTTTTTAGCTTATTTCAAGAGCTTATCAGCCTCAAAATTTAGTCTAAAAATAGTGCAAAATGTCTTTTAGATTCCATTTAGAGTTAACTGTCTTTATACATTTTACTTCTTTTATAGCTTATATTTTTTTTCTTATTAGGAATCCTAAGTGCTTATTTAGATTAGTGTTAGAACTATCTCAACTTATTTTCTTTTAAATTTTGCTTATTAAGTCCTTATAGTGTTAAGACTAGTGCTTAAAGTTTTTACTCATTTTTCTTAAATTAAGTGTTCCAACTGTCTTTTGTGTTTGTTTCTAGCTTATAAATAAGTTTTAGGTTTAAGTTTTTCATAAAAAGTTCTTATTTGTACTTATTCTTAATATGTTTCTAAAAAGAAAAAATATATATATATATTTTCAAAAAGGAAGTCACATGGTTCGAACCTGTGACCTCCCCCTCAACTCATACACGTCTTACCAATGCGCCCTTGGGTCTTTTTCATACATCTCTTGTTTCTTTAATTTCTTAAATGGTGTTTAGGTTTTAGCTTATCAACTTATTCGAATTTTATCAGCTTATTGGCTTTAGCTTTTTCACTCGTTTTTCTTTATAAACCCTTAGATTAAGTTCTAGTATTTTTATAAATCTTCTTAAAATTTTAGGTTTAAGTTTTATATTTTTAGTTTTGTGGAAAACTAGAAGGGGGGTTGAATAGTTTGCCGCTTTTTAATTTAAGGTTTTAAAGTGTTTGTAAAATTTTAGATTCGACTTTATGTGAATTCAACACTTGCACAATATGAACAATATACTTATCTAAACAATCAATAGAATGATATGAGAAAGTAATGTAAGACAAGAGAGTAGAGTAAGAACAATTTCAAACCATAAGCAAGGATTTATAGTGGGTCGGTAACAAAGCACCTGATTCGCCCTACTCCAATCCCCGAGCACCAAACTCGAGAGTTTTCTTCACTATGTCAACAAACTCCTTATGGCGGAGGGAAAAGTAACAACCGTTGCTTACACCGATTCTATGACACAGAGCTAAATGTCGAGTTCTAATCTTAGCTAGAACCAATCTATCACAACACGACTTCACTACTTGTTCACGACTTCACAACATAACTTCACAACAACACAACTTCTTTACTTCACAACTTCACAACTTCATAACTTCAAGACTTCTTTACAACTTTAAGACTTTACTTCACCACACTACTTATATACAAACTATAACACTCCTTGGTAAGATCACCAGATCTAAATACTATACTTACAAAAGATCTCCAAGTCTAGCTACTCCACACAACTACAAGATATACAATATGATTTACAATAAAGTGATATGAATGCAACAAGGTTGCAAATACACATTATGGGTAAATAACTTCTTCACTTGATGATGGAAGTATTATTCTCTTGCACTTGAGGAATTAAGCTTGGATCACTTAGAAACAAAGCTTTATGATTAAATGATCAAAGGATTTTAGAGAGGATATGTGGGCTGTTTTGAGCAGAAAGAATGAGTGCAAAAGGTGAGAAAATAGTGGGGAAAAGTCTAGTATTTATGGGGACAAAACTGGGGGAGGTTTATACCTAGGGGAGGTCCCCTTAAAAATTAAGGGGGTCCGCCCGTGTATTTAAGGGAGCCCGCACTAGGAATAGGTGCCCTCCCCTAGTTTGTTCTTTTGTTTGTAGGGGGAATTTCTAGAATTTTGCTAGCCGTTTTAGGTCGAAAATTGAAATTCAACAATGTTTTATTTTGAATAAAACATTTTTTTTAATTATAGAAAATGTTTTGTAATGTTTATAAAATGTTTACAACATTTTATAAAAGTGTGAGGTTGAATAAAAATTTCCTTTGATCATATAATACATTAAGCATTTATTTATTTATACCTTTAAGTGATATAATTTTCGAAATGAAAATTTACTACTAATTACTTGTTTACGTTTAATTTTTTTTCACTCGTTTTTCTTTATAAACCCTTAGATTAAGTTCTAGTATTTTTATAAATTTTCTCAAAATTTTAGGTTTAAGTTTTATATTTTTAGTTTAATTTTAGTATTATTTAGCTTTAAAAATAGTTTTAATTAGTTTAAAAATCCAAAAAAAAATTCTGTTATTTAAAAAAAAGTTTAATACATGTAAGTTTAGAAATTTGCATTTTGAGTTTTTAGAATCTTAATTTGTCATTTTTAGTTTATTAGTGAGTTAAATTTAGTTTTTAATTAGTTTTTATTTGTTTTAATGTCGTTAGATTTTTAAGTTGCCTTTATTTCTAGATTAGCGTGCCTTTATTGTTTTCCTCTTCGCATTAGTAGATTTAGAAACCAAAACCAAAACTTAAATGACAATCAAGCTCGATTTATAACATGAACGTAGATTTCCATTCACCTCTCACCGAGGAGAACGATACCCGTGTTGATTACTTATTATTCTTTTCTAAGAATAATTTGTATGATACTTTGCTTATATATATGTATTTTATTCTATATATATAGTATATATTTATATTAATATATTATATTATATAATATATATATATATATATATATATATATATATATATATATATATATATATTATTAAAGGGGTTTTATGGAATATCAATCATCATCTTCTGACACATTTGCACCATCATCTGAGTTTCCTGTTGCTCCTGTTGTTGCCCCACCCAGGATTCGTCGACGACCAGCGATTCTTATTCGACCCAGGGAGGCTATTCCCTTTGGTCGACCGCACCCATCCTAATAGGCCGCGCAAGTTGTTGACTACAAGGAAGAGAGTTAGACCTTTTCCTACTCGCAGACTTGCATGGAGACATATATCTCATCGTTCATCGGATCATCATTCTTCACCAGACTCTACTTCAGACTCGTCTTCTTCTGGTTCATCTTCAGATTCTTCATCAGATATTTCTTTAGGTTCACCTTCAGATTCATTATTAGCCACCTCATCAGTTCATTCTTCAGGGCGCGATACATCATATCAGACTCATTCAAGACCATCAACTAGAGTTGCATCATCTAGGTTGTTTTATCCCTCGGTTATGACTTTACGATATAGTGAGGCATTTAGACATTAGAGGTATGCACCATTATCTACTCCTTACCCACCAACAACGTCAAAGTCATCCCTAGATTCATCTGATAGGTCATTAGATTCATCTTCACTTTCTGCTGGACCATCTCATAAGAGATGCAAATCCCCTACTACTTTGGTACCGTCATCTACTCTTGTTTCAAGATCGATAGCCCCTACTCATGCTTACCTTTTACCACCTCACAAGAGGTTCAGAGATTCATACTCACCCGAGGATAGAAGAGAGGATCATATGGAGATTAGTACTGTTGATGTAGAGGCTGTTGCAGATTTGGGTATTGGTGATGGAGTTGGAGCTCATACTGAGGATGGTATAGGTATGGGAGTTGAGGTTGTTGCTAGTGATATTAGGGAGGACGAGGAGGAGTTTGAGGTAGAGGCCAGTGCGAGAGGCACGATGGATATCGTTGTAAATCCATTGGTTACTGGTGGTATTTCTGAGCCTACTAGAGGAGATGCCTCTGATCTTAAGGGTACTCTTTATGATATAGCTCACTACATGTCGGAGGTTCCTCTTGATAGGATTACTGAGTTTGAGACTGCTTAGAGACAGTTAGAGGCTGGTCAGCTGATGGCTAGCGGAGAGAGATGATTTGACTGATAAGATTAGGAGTTTAGGATAGGAGAACCTAAGGGTTCGAGCTTTGTTGTGTATCGAGAGAGATCGGGTTGACAGTCTTCATCATCACATGGCACTTTATCAGGAGGAGTTTTGTCAGATTCGTAGGGATCGTGATGATGCTTGGAGGAGACTTAGGAGGTTGGAGTCGTTTATTGAGAGGCGTTTGGGATTTTGCCCTTAGTTTGGTAGTACCATGGCTATGTAGGACATTATACTAATGGTTAGGTCTAGATATTAGTAGTAGAAATATTGTAAATCAAGTACCCTGCTATGGGTTGATTGTAACCAACTATGAAGCTTTGTTATGATATAAAAAGCTTATTTTGATTCTCTCGCGTGTTCGTCTTTATTGTAATCTATTCGTTTTGGCAAAACATGTTCTATTGTATATTTTTTTCTTAAAAATCTTACTTACCGTGAATGGTACCTATATCTCGTATCGAATCTTACCATGTGCTATGTCTTATGATTAGATCATGACTATCACTCGCTCTGGTATGACCCCGGGAGCAATTTAGGAATGCATTAACCAACGAGTGGCTAAGGCGTTGACTACTTATGAGGTAAACCGTGCGGCTGACTTAGTTGTTGAAAGTCAAAGCTAAAATGGAGATGATGGTAACAATGAAATGGTGGGGGAAATGGCGACAGAAATGGTGGAGGAAATGGAAACAGAAATGGAGGAGGAAATGAAAATGGAAATCCCAATAGGAATGATAAAGGTGATATGCCTGTCATCCGTGAGTGCACTTACCAAGATTTCATGAAATGTCAACCATTTAACTTCAAAGGAACCAAAGGAGTTGTCAGGTTGATAAGGTGGTTTGAGAAGATGGAAACAGTATTCTATATCAGCAATTGCCCAGAGAAGTACCAAGTTAAGTATGCTACTTGCACCCTGTTAAACAGTGCACTAACTTGGTGAAACTCACATAAGAGAACCATTAGAACTAATGCTGCATTTGCCATGTCATGGAGAGAGCTTATGAAGCTAATGACTGAAGTGTACTGCCCAAGAAATGAATTTCCAAAGATGGAGTCTAAGCTATGGAATTTGACCATGAAGAACAACGATTTGGCTGCTTACACTCAAAGATTCTAAGAACTTACCATGTTGTGTACCAAGATGATTCCCGAAGAGGAGGATCGAGTCGAGAAGTTTATTGGAGGTCTCCCGAATAACATCCAAGGAAATGTGATTGTTGTAGAACCTACGAGACTCCAGGATGCTGTTCGTATTGCTAACAACTTAATGGATCAAAAGTTGAAGGGTTATGATATGAAAAATGCTAAGAACAAGAGAAGGTTGGAGGTCAACCAGAGAGACAACCGTGGGCATCAACCACCATTCAAAAGACATAATGTTGGAGGTCAGAATGTAGTAAAAGCCTATACGGCTGGCAACAATGAAAGAAGAGTGTATAATGGATTGTTGCCTCTCTGCAACAAGTGTAAGTTTCATCACGAAGGGTCATGCTCTGTGAGATGTGGGAAGTGCAATAAGGTCGGGCATTTGACCAGGGATTGTAAGGCCATGGTTTCCACTACTTCTACTCAAAGGGGTCAAGTAGTGAATCAGAGAGTTTTAACTTGTTTCGAGTGTGGAAGGCAAGGACACTATAGGAGTGATTGCCCAAAGCTGAAATATCAGAACCATGGAAACAAAACTGGAAACAAGAGTGGGATTGATGAAGCAAGAGGAAAAGCATACGTGTTAGGTGGAGGAGACTTTAACCCCGATTCCAATGTCATCACATGTATGTTTCTTCTCAACAATCGTTATGCTTCTATGTTATTTGATTCGGGTGCTGATAGAAGTTTTGTGTCGACTACCTTTAGTGCTTTACTTGATGTCATCCCCTCTACTTTAAACGTTAGCTATACTGTCGAATTAGTCGACAGGAGAATCTCTAAAACTAATATCGTGCTTAGAGGCTGTACGTTAGGATTGTTAGGTCACCCATTCAATATTGACCTAATGCCAGTAGAACTTGGTAGTTTTGACGTCATCATCGGCATGGATTGGTTCGCGAACCATCATGCGGTGATCGTTTATGATGAGAAGATTGTGCGGATTCCCTATAGGGGTGAAGTTTTGATAGTCCAAGCTGATAGAAGTAGCAAAGGAAAGAAGTCGAAGTTGAGCATTATATCGTGCACTAAAACACAAAAATATATTTAGAAAGTTGCCTAATTTTTCTGACATAAGTTACGAAAAAGGAAACCGAAGACAAGTCGGAGGAGAAGCGACTTGAGGATGTGCCGACTGTACGGGACTTTCAGGAGCTCTTTCCAAAAGACTTGCATGGATTACCATGAAAGCGACAAGTTGAATTCTAAATTTGACATGTCCCTGTGCTGCACAAGTGGCATGAGCCCCCATATAGATTAAGCACCGTCTGAACTCCCAAGAATGTCTAACTCAACTATACAAGAACTTTCTTGAAAAAGGATTATAAAGACTTGCGTTCCTCACCTTGGGAGCCTTGGTCTTGTCATCAAAAAGAAAAGATTTATCTACTCCAGAGTGTATTACCCGACTGTCCGCAAAAACTAACAAGCTGACTGTGAAGAATCAATATCCACTTCCAAGAATCGACAACATATTTGATCAGTTGCAAGGATCAAGTGTGTAACATTTCTCATTTTCAGGTTATTTACAACTTTAATAAATTCCATTATTTATTTTTAGAGTTTTACGCGTTCGCTTTTAATTATTATCTTATAGTTAAATCGCGTAAACAAAAAATCAACGTTCAATGTAAACGGAACATCAAACAACTTAAATTCACATCAAGCAAGTGTTTTATTATTATAGGAGTATAATTTATAACTTTTTTGTAATTTATTTTTGTTGGTTACGTAAAACGCTTTTGACGTTTTGCAATAAATTACATATCGATTTCATACCAGCTGGAAGCACCTTTACCCATCTACACTCAACAAAAACCACCATTTATACCATAAAAAACAATAAACATAAAATTTAATCAAATTCATCAACCAATTAAAGAGCCTTAAGGTCGTTTTTATAGCATGCAATAGCACAGAAACTAATTTCACTTAAATCCCTACTACTCTTCCACCATGATCACAAGTCTTACATCAAGATTACCATTAACCCCCTTTAACTAGAAATTGTCCAAACTTGGTACATGCACCCATTTGATCCTGGGCCCCCCTCCTCCTATGGAGGAGAAGCTCTTACACCTTATAACTAAAGCCATTACCTTAAAACCATGTCCTTGAAGGTTGTTTTCTGTTACACCACCTTTCTTTAAATAGCAAGTCTAGTCCATAATATACACTTACACTACATGCAAGCTAACAAAGCAAAATCTCCTCATTCATAACCAAAACCACGAAAACACTCTTTGCAATAGGTTCAATTAAACCCACGGCATACCTTGAGTGTGCTAGGGTTTCATTTTAATTTTGCATCCAAGGCATTCCAAGTATTCAAGTGTTCATTCCAAGGTTATCTAAGGTTACTCAAGGTGTTAACAAGCTTGGATTCGAGTTTAACAAGGAATTATCAAGAAAACATATCTAGGGTTTTCTTAATTAGGGTTTTGATTTTGAAGGCTTGGTTAGGGTTTACATCTTGTGTTCATCATCCTACTTGTCTTCTAAAAGGTCCATTTAAAGTATTCCATGTTCAATCATTCATTTCCTATTATGTACATACTTGTTGTATAAGTTAATCACCACCTAGATTCATTTTTAAGTTATATAAACTGTTTGAGGATTTCATATGAACAAGTGACATGAACATTTAGAGGACTTAATACATGTAAGGTATACGGTATAACACTTGGTGAAATTATGGTGCAAAGTTCTTAAACAAAAATAATTATAAACTAACTTTATTAACTAAAAACCCTAATTACTTTTATACCTACTGTTGGGATTCAAACCATAAACCATACATTTTATATTTTATAAAAATAGTACTCTTCACAAAGATCATAAGCATGTAAAGAACTCAAAAAACGGAATTATAACGAACAAGTTACGAATTTTACAAGTTATATATAATTAATTATATAAAAACAAACTGTTATGAACGGTAAATATTACTGTTCATCAGAGGTATAAACTTTATAAATATAATATTTTGATAAATTTCCTTAATACTAATCCAAGGACATAAGGAACTCGAGAAACGGAATTATAATAAACAAGTTATGATTTAAACAAGTTACGTATAATTAATTCTATAAAAACAGTTTTTATAAACTGTAATGAACAGTAAAAGTTACTGTTCATCAGAGGTTTAAACTTTATAAATATGATATTTTGATAAATTATCTTAATACTAATCCAAGGACATAAGGAACTCGAGAAACGGAATTATAATGAACGAGTTATGATTTAAACAAGTCACGTATAATTAATTCTATAAAAACAGTTTTTATAAACTGTAATGAACAGTAAAAGTTACTGTTCATCAGAGGTTTAAACTTTATAAATATGATGTTTTGATAAATTATTTTAATACGAAGACATGGACATAAGAAACGTATAAAACGGAGTCGAAACGATAAAGATATGAGGTTTTAAAAATCACGCGCACTATTTTTACTTTTATACATTATTTTATAAAACAACTAAACTAATAATGAAATATCATTATGTAATCAATAAAAACATTAAATCCTATATTTTTCCAAATAGTACATTAGTAAACGAAAATAATATTTTCTTACGGATACAAGTACACACGTTTCCATTTAACAAAGTACGAGTTAATTATTGTTTTAACTTTTAAAGAATTAATAAAAACCATTAGGTGGTGGTGTAGCTATACGACATGCGATGATTTAATTATATGAAATACATTATACTTATACGGCCTATAATTAATTAGGTTGCATTCGGATTGCCGAGACGATCCACTTATTTGATTTAGATAATCAATCATTCACTTACGGTGAGTTCATAGCCCCGCTTTTACACAATTATATCGTTTTACAACTTTGGGGTGAGAAACAGCTCTTAATCTTCAGTATCGTAGAGTTGATAAAACGGATTCGTCAAGGATTATTGAGAAGGTGAATAATGAACCTATCAAATTGAAAAACTAATGGTCAATTCCGAAGAAGATTTAATGTTTTGAATATACCTACTCGAACTCATTTTGGAGCATTAACGATGACGAGAAAAGGGAGATATGAAACTATTCTTAATGAGATAGTGATTGTGAAGAAGTTGATGCGGAGATGGTGTTTGATGATCGCAATGGTCAAACGTTTACTACTAAGGGAGCAAGCACTCCCGTTGGTTCGGTTTCCGATGATTAATGTCGCGTCATAGAATATAAGGGGTCTTAACTTCACTCCTAAACAAAATGAAGTTAGGCAGGTTATTTCTGAAAATAATCTTTCGGTTTTTGCTATTTTGGAGTCTCATGTTGTGAAGTCTAAGCTTATGAAATGTGCTCTTTGGTTTTTCGACATTGGGATTGGACTTCTAATGGTGCTTGGTGTTCGAAGGGCACTAGAATTATTCTTGGCTGGAATCACAATGAGGTTGATGTTACGATCATTAATCAAAACGATCAAGCTGTGCATAGTCGTCTTTGGTTAAAAAAAGAGAAGAAGGAGATTTTTTGTACCTTTGTTTATGCGCACAATAAGTACAATCAGCGACGTGACTTGTGGAATGCTCTATGTCTTCATAAAGTATTTGTCAATAATCGTCCTTGGTGTCTTTTGGGAGATTTCAATGCGACATTGCATCTTAGTGAGTCTACGGCGAGTTCCTCGTGTATTGACATTGCTATGCGTGAATTTAAGGATTGCGTTAATAATATTGAGGTCTTGGATGTTCAAAACACGGGGCTTCAATTTACTTGGAATCAAAAGCCTAAGGGTACGGACGGGATCTATAGAAAGCTTGACGCGTCATGGCTAATATGGACGTTTGTTAATGACTTTGCTGGTTCGCATGCTATATTTAAACCCTATCGGAATTCCGACCATTCTCCTTCGGTTCTTTGCATTCCTACTGCTACTAAAGTTAAGCCTAAGCCCTTTAAGTTTTTTAATGTTCTTATTAAGCATGACAGATTTAAAGAGGTGGTTAATGAGGCGTGGAACTATCATGTTAGCGGTTTTTATATGTTTCGTATGGTTAAGAAGCTTAAGAATTTGAAAAAGCCGCTGAGGAAACTTATGATTGACAAAGGTAATCTTCATGCTAATGTGGAGCGAATTAGAGGGGAGCTTGATACCATTCAAACTCAACTTGACATTGACCCGTTCAACATTAGGCTTCGTGAAATAGAGGCAGCGAATGTTGTTGCCTTTAATCAAGCTGTTCTTGATGAGGAGATGTTTTTAAAACAGAAAGCCAAGATAAGTTGGCTTAAAGATGGTGATTCTAATACGGCTTACTTCCACAAGTCGGTTAAAAGCCGTGTTAGTAGAAGTCGCATTGATGTGATTTCGAATAGTGATGGCATTATTTTCGCTAATGACAAAGTGCCGGATGCTTTTGTTGCTCATTACGAAGCTTTTCTTGGCCAAACAGGTTACATATGTTTCTGACGAATCAAATCTCTTCTCAAATTGCCGTGGACGAACAGGGTGATGGCTCATATGGTTCGTTATGGTGACTGATCCGTGTGATTAAGATTGCTATGTTCTCTATGGGGGATGGTATTACCCCGGGTCAGGATGGGTTCTCTGCTGAGTTTTCAAGAAGCTTGGCATATTGTGGGGATGATGTCATTTAATGCTATCAGTGAATTTTTACGAATGTTAAGATTATGGAAAGAGCTGAACCTTACAATCATAGCTCTTATCCCTAAGGTTAATGCTCCTTCTCGAATTAATGACTTAACAGCCTATTTCGTGTTGTAACGTTTTGTATAGTGCTATTAGCAAAAATTATTGTAATAGGATCAGATTGTTTGACGAACCTGGTGAGTCCTAATCAGTCGGCATTTATCCGGTCGTTTATTGCGGTCAATATTTTGCTCACTCAAGAGCTCAGATAACTATCACTTGGACGTGGTCCTTTCTAGATGTGCTTTTTTAAAGTGGACATTCAAAGGCCTACGATACGGTTGGAATTGGCTTTCCTTTATTCGGTTCTTATGGGATTTGGTGTTTCATGAGCGGATGTATTGATTGGATTATGGAGTTGTTGTGTCTTCTACGGTCTTTTTATTTGTATTAAGGGAATCTGCTGGTATTTTCAAGGAAAAAAGGGGTCTTCGTCAGGGTGATCCGCTGTCCCCTTATTTTTAACTATGTTATGGAGGTCCTCACGCTTATGTCAAAACGAAAGGTTATGGATTCGGATTGCTTTTCTTTCCATAGGTATTGTGATAAATTGGAGCTGATTAATCTTTGCTTTACGGACGATCTTTTTATCTTTGCTTATGGGGATGTTCAATCGGTTGTGGTTATCAAGGAATGTCTTGACGAATTCAAGCATGCTTCGGGATTAATCCCTAGTATTCCGAAGAGCACGGCTTTCTTTTGTAATGTTTTGAATCATGTCAAGCTTTCTATTCTTAATGTCCTTCCTTTTGAGGAGGGTCGGTTACCGGTTAAATATCTTGGTGTTCCGTTGGTGTCTTCTAGGCTCAAGGCGAGAGATTGTAAAGAGCTTGTGGAGAAAGTTCAAAATCGTGTGCTTGATTGGAAGAATAAAGCCCTTTCCAGAGCAGTTAGGCCTCTCATTATTCGTTCGGTTATAAGCCTCTTGCAGTGTTTTGGGCTTCGGTCTTTGTCATTCCCCAACCGGTTTCTAAATGGACATTGAAGCCAATGTATGCGTAATTTCCATTTGGTGCCCTTGTAGTTCGTCTAAAGTAAGGCCAAAGTGGCGTGGGAGCTTGGTGTGTCTTCCTAAAGAGAAGGTGGTTTCGGTATTCGGCGTTTGGAGATTTTAACTCGGCTCTTTTGGTGTCTCACATTTGGAATCTTCTTTCGTTGAAAGAGTCGTTGTGGGTGAAGTGGGTCCATGCTTATAAGCTTAACGGGCGCAACTTTTGGGATGTTCCCATCCGTGGTAACATGTCATGGAGTTGGCAGAAAATTTTGCAGCTTCGGTCTTCCATTCGGGATTTCATTTGGCGAAAGATAGGTAATGGTTCTAGTACCTCGATCTGGTTTGATAAATGGTGTCATGAGGGGCCTTTAGCTTCTCGTGTGTCCCCTAGAGACAGTGATTGAAACCCTGAATAGAAGTATTTATGAAACCTCCCTCAACAACATTAACTTGAACTAGCAGTAGTAAGTTAAGTCTGGCAACATTAACTTAACCGACAGTAGTAAGTTTATGCCTAACAGCATTAACTAATACTGGCAGCAGTAAGTTTAAGCTTAGCAGCATTAACTAATACTGGAAGCAGTAAGTTTAAGCTTAGCAGCATTAACTAATATTGGCAGCAGTAAGTTTAAGCTTAGCAACATTAACTAATACTGGCAGCAGTAAGTTTAAGCTTAGCAGCATTAACTTTGATACACCAGCATTAACTCCAATTCCATTCCAAAAAGCATTTCCATCATGAATTTTGACTCTCACAAGCTCTCTTTCTGTTTTTAATCTCACAATATCTCTCATTTATTTTTCTCACCAATTCACTCTATCAATTTTTATATCACACAACTCTCTTTCTGTTTTTTAGCTCACTATATCTCTCATTTCTTTTTCTCACCAATTCACTCTATCTGTTTTTATATCACAAATCAAGAGCCCTTTCACATAGTTTGGTACAAAATTCCATTAACTCATTTAGTTTCATGTTGTCCTCCCTACTTCCAAGTGTGTTAACTCTTGAGAGAGGTGGATCATTGGACTATTTAAATGCAGCCTCAAACCTAATTTGAGCTTCTGCACCCCCAATATGGTATCTTGCCACTTGGGACCACTATCTGAATCAGTTCCCTAAGGAAAAGACTCATTAAGCGTTGCCATGGATTGGGTCCTATTTATGTTACCACTGTCTTGTTCTGCTTTTAAGCTAGAAGCAGTAGTGGCAGCTCTTTCCATTCTGTCTTCCCACTCCTTAATGACAGTCTCATCTACTATAAAGGGAATGGGTCCACTAGACTGAGATATCTCAGTGGGCCTTTTAGCTTTCCTAGGTTTTTGAGTCTTTTTAGGTTAAGATAATGATAGAACAGTGATTGGTTCAAGATTAGATAGTGAAGCAGTTATGGATGTTGGGGTTCAGTAGGATTTCTTGACCCTTAACCCACTTCTGCTTGTTGTTATGTAGCATTTCCATTTCATTACAAGCATCCTTTGTATATAATCAGCTTTATAGTAACACAATTAACCTCCCCTCAATCAATACTTTAGAGGTTAAGCATTCCAATACTTGCATTCAGATATTGAAATCTGCTAACATTAAATGCCTTTGTGAGTAAATCAGCAACATTGTGATCAGTGTGAATCTTGATCACTTGAATTAATCTCTTCTCATATGAATCCCTGATGAAGTGATGTCTAATCTCAATGTGCTTAGTCTTTGAGTGAAACACTGGATTCTTAACAATGCATATGGTGCTTTCATTGTCAATGAAAATGTTGGTATTCATAAAATTGTATCCATAATCCAGCATTTGATTTTGAATCCATAACACCTGTCCACAATAACTAGATGCAGCTACATATTCTGCTTCAGTAGTAGAGTTGGAAACTATAGTTTGCTTCTTACATTGCCATGAGATCAATCTCCTCCTAAGAAATTGACACCCTCATATTATGGATTTCCTGTCTAAATTTGTACCAGCATAGTCACTATCAGTATAAGCTTCCAAGTCAAATGGCGAGTCCTTGGTATACCAAAGGCCCAATTTAGGTTGACCTTTCAAGTATCTAAAGATTCTCTTCACAGCATGAAGATGTGAAACTTTAGGTGTGACTTAAAATCTTGCACAAGCACATACAGCAAACATTATATCAGGCCTAGAAGCTGTTAGATACATCAATGATCCAATCATTAATCTATATAAGTGAACATCAACGTCTTCAGCTTTTGCATCTTTGAGCAATGGCTTTAAATTCTCTATAGGAGTACTTGTTGTCTTTATAGTTGAAAAACCAAACTTCTTCAAAATTTCATTCACATACTTGTCTTGACTGATGAAAATCCCATCATCTTTCTGAGTCACTTATAGTCCTAAGAAGAAGGTAAGCTCACCCATAGTACTCATCTGGAATTTTTTGTGCATCAATTTCTCAAACTCAGTGCATAAACCCTTCTTAGTAGATCAAAAAATGACATCATCTACATATACTTGAACGAGTAAAATATCACTTTTGACTCTTTTAATGAACAAAGTATTATCTATCTGGCCTCTTTAAAATCCGTTATCCAATAAATAAGTAGATAGAGTCTCATACCAAGCTCTAGGAACTTGATGTAGACCATATAATGCCATTTCTACCTTATAAACTTTGTCAAGAAACTCTGGATCTTCAAACCCTGGAGATTGACAGACACAAACTTCCTCATCAATCTTTCCATATAGAAATGCACTCTTCACATCCATCTGATACACAACAAAGTCTTTGCATAAGGCATAGGCTAAGAACAACCTAATTGCTTCAATCCTAGCAACTGGAGCAAAAACCTCATCATAATCAATTCCCTCTTTTTGAGTATATCCCTGAGCAACCAACCCAGCCTTGTTCTTGATTACAATGCCTTTTTCATCTTTCTTGTTCCTGTACACCCATTTAGTACCAATAGCTCTTTTGCCATGTGGTAAATCCATCAAAGTCTAAACCTGTTGTAATTTGAACTACAGAAGCTCTTTTTGCATAGATTATATCCAACTTGAATCTTGTAATGCTTGGATTACCTTTTTGGGCTCTACTTGTGATAAGTAACATGCAAACAGACAATTATGAAAGTCTTTATGGTTGATTCTCTGTTGCACTGAACTAAACATACCATGTTCAGTCACATTCTTTGTCGTCCTTCTGGTTTGAGGTGCTGAATGTATATCTCATTTTATCGCAAGATTCCATCATTGGGTATCTCTAAAATACGATTCTCGAAATCATTTGAACGATTTCTATTTAATTGGATCTACTCTAAGAAATCTACTGTGTTGTTACTGATTGTATGAGTCCTTGAAATGAAACACACGGGATTTTACAAATTTGACAAAAAACCAGGGAAAAACAATGTTTGTTTCACGGGATTTTCTTCTACATACATCAGACAATTAGAATTATTCATACGTAAAACTATTCTCTCTAACATCTAATTTTGAGAGTCTTAAGTTTAAACTCTTTATTTAGTTTCGTCTAGAGTATTCGGTTCTTGAGATCAAAAAATAGACACTTGGGATGAGATTGTTGAGGCCATGATGGAGATAGCACCGACCACCTTGGAGGGGGTCGACCAGAGAGTGACAGAGCTTGATACTACTGTTAGACAGAGGACTGAGGAGTTTCAGGTACGATTTGAGGAGGCATATGATGACCGAGCTTACTTGAGAGCCCGAGTCAACACACTGTATAGAGATAGACCATACCACCACCACACAGCTTTGGCTTTGGATAGAGAGGTTGTATATGCTCGTATAGCATGGACTAGTTCTGAGGAGAGGAGTGCAGCCATAGAGGCACATGTTAGGACACTGGAGGCACAGGTTGCCACGTTGATTACTCAGACCACATCACTTCAGACTCGGTTGACTACAGCGCTTGGACGTATTGCGACACTAGAGGCTAGAGACCCAGAGCCCTAGGATGGGCCAGCTGAGGCTGGCAGCAGCTGTTAGTCATGTATCATTTCTGGCTATCCTGTATAGCCTATTAAGTTTTATGGGTTACTCCCTGCTAATAGGCTGTAGGGACTTTTGTTTTATCTTCTTAGCTATTATTGTATGGCGTGTTAAGTATTATGGGTGATCCCCAGCTAACACCGCCTTAGGTCCATATTTTCACTTTTGTATCTCATTGTACTGAACATGTTGTAATCAGGGCCATCATGTATGATTATCGATGTTGTTGTGTATGGATGTTGATTTATTTATGTCATTGTTGATTTCACTTTCAGTTGTATATTTCACTGTGGATGGTGATCTCATTTTATTTATTATGCATATGTCACGTTACGTTTATGATTGTGTGAAATCTGACGTGTATTATATTCCTTGTGATTTTTGAAGAAAATGCCACCAAAAAGAAGAACCACGAGGGCAACACCCGCCACCACAACCGCTCCTACCACAACTGTCACTGATGCTCAGCTCCAAGCTTTAATCGATCAAGGCGTTGCTGCTGCTCTAGCAGAACGCGATGCAAGCAGGAGCAGAGACGGCGATAACAGCCATGGTTCAGGAACCGGCGGAAGAAGGCAAGTGCCTACTCAACGAGAATGCACTTACACTGACTTCTTGAAGTGCCAGCCTATGAATTTCAAAGGCACTGAAGGAGTCGTTGGCCTGACCCAATGGGTGGAAAAGATGGAATCTGTTTTCCTTATCAGCAACTGTGCTATTACAAGTCAGGTTAAGTATGCATCTTGTACCCTTCAAGGGAGTGCCTTGACGTGGTGGAACTCGCACGTAAGGGCTGTCGGACAAGATGTTGCATATACAATGCCATGGACGGCTTTGAAAAGGATGATAACAGATAAATATTGCCCTAGGGGCGAGATCAAAAAGCTGGAATCTGAGTATTGGAACTTAAAAGTGAGAGGTACCGATTTGATGACTTACAATCAACGATTCCAAGAGTTGGCACTCATGTGTGATAGAATGTTCCCTGAGGAATCAGCTAAAGTGGAAAGGTATGTCGGTGGTCTTCCCGACATGATTCATGGCAGTGTTAAGGCATCAAAGCCTCAGTCAATGCAAGAGGCAATTGAATTTGCTACTGAAATGATGGACAAAAAGATGCTCACTGCAGCTGAACGTCAAGCAGAGAATAAGAGGAAATTTGAAGAGACTTCAAGGAACAACCAAAACCAACAACAACCATTCAAAAGAAACAATGTGGCACGGGCTTACACTGCTGGGCCTGGAGATAAGAAGCCTTATGGAGGAATCAAACCTCTATGTACCAAGTGCAATTATCACCACGATGGGCCATGTACTCAAAAGTGCACTTACACTATGCAAAAAGACTGTCACTCGGCCCGTGATGTAAATGTTCGACCTACTGCATAAACAACAAAACAATAACCAGTGGACCCAAGGGACAAATCCTACGATGTTATCACTTTGCTTTGAGTGTGGAGTGCAAGGTCACTACAGTAGAGTGACTGGTCAAAGCGGAGAAGAATGGAAATCAAGGGAATCGGGCTGGAAATGGCAATGTTTGTAGCAAGAGCTTATTGTTGTGGGGCTTGCTGGAACTAACCCCGACTCTTATGTTGTGCAGGGTGTACGTTCCTCCTAATATAACCGTTTTGCTTCATTACTATTTGACTCTGGTGCCGATCGAAGTTTCCATCTACTGCATTTAGTTGCTTTGATTGATATCATCCCACAACTACGTTTAGGACCTTGGTTGTGATGTGGGTTAGCTGAACAGTATATAATTTCGGGTTTAATACCACTTATACGGGGTCTGCACTCGAAACTTTATAATCATCCATTTCAAACATCGACTTGATGCCCGTAGAGATTAGTAGTTTCGCGGCATTATCGGTATGGTCTGGTTAGCTAAAATATCATGCCGTATAATCGTCGTGGTGATGAGAAGTTGTTCGTGTTTCCCTTTCTGGAGACAAGCCTGTAATTTTTTCTCATGCGTGACGGATAGCAACAACAGACACGAGTCCCGATTTGAACATCATCTCAGTACCAATGCACAATAGTATTTGCTGGAGGGATGTCCTTATCTTCTAGCAAGGGTTACTATTGAAAAGTGGTGGTATGAACAAGTCGAAGGAGAAGGCAACTTGAAGAAGTACCAATAGTTCAAGACATTTCTTGAGGTTTCCCGAGGTCTTGCCGGGTATCCCACCAACCGCGCAAGTGGAATTCCAGATCGATTTTATACCGGGTGCTTGCGCCTGTAGCGGGCACCTTATCGACTGGTCGCCATCCGAGATGAAGGAAGTTTCGCGACCAATTAAAAGAACTTTCCGACAAAGGCTTTATAAGACCCAGTTCCTCACCTTGGGGAGCTCCGGTCTTGTTTGTCAAGAAGAAAGACGGATCATTCCGGATGTGCATTGATTACCGGGAATTGAATAAGCTGACGGTAAAGAACCGTTATCTGCTTCCCAAGATTGATGATCTGTTCGATCAACTACAAGGTTCAAATATCTACTCAAAGATCGACCTAAGGTCGGGTTATCATCAACTAAGGGTTCGTGAAGAAGATATTCCAAAGACCGCGTTCAGAACTCGATATGGACATTACGAGTTTCAAGTTATGCTGTTTGGTTTGACTAATGCACCGTGCTTTGTATTTATGGATCTCAGGGATCGGGTTGTGCAAACACCCATACCTGGATAAATTTGTAATTGTCTTTATCGATGATATTCTGATTTACTCAAAGAATATATGCAAGAGCATGCAGAGTACCTAAAGTTAATCTTGGTTTGTTGCTCCTTAAGACAGGAACAGTTGTATGCCAAATTCTCCTAAAGGCGACATTCTGGATACCCTTACTAAAAAGTACAAGTTCTTGGTACCGTGATGACAGTCAGGGAATTCATGTGGATCCCGCCAAAGATTGAATTCGTTCAAGGATAGGGCGTCTCCTAAGGTCTGCAACGGAGATTCGTCAATTTTTGGGCTTAGCAGGCTACTTCCGAAAGATTCATGAAGTATTATCAATGATCGCCAAGCCAATGACCCAGGGATCAAAAGAAGATCAAGTTTGTGAATGGAGTGACAAGCAGAAGCAGCTTTTCAGTTGATAAAGCAGAAGTGTTGTTGTGCGCCAATATCTGGCGTTACCCGAAGGAATGAGGTCTTTATCGGCTTACTGTGACGCTTTTCAATCAAAGGGTTGGGCGGTTGTTAATGAAAAGAGGAAAAAAGTGATTGCTTATGCTGCATCACGAACAACTAAAGACTCATGAGAAAAAATTACACACATGATTTAGAATTAGGCGCAGTTAGTGTTCGCTCTAAAGATCTGGAGGCATTATCTGTACGGGACAAAATGTACCGTTGTTCACTGACCACAAAAGTTGTCTTACAACACATCTGACAGAAGGAGTTAAAATGAGACAACGCCGTTGGTTGGGAATTGCTTGTGATTATGATGCGAAATCCGCATCACCCAGAAAAAGCAATGTATCAGTGGCCCGATGCGTTTGAGCAGAAAGGAACGAGTAGGTTAAAGCCTTATGGGTATCGAGCCTTAGTTATGACTATCGGTTTTGGACCTTCCCCAAGCGGAAGTTTTGGGAGGCTCAGATGATTGAGGCAAGAGGGAAAACCAGAAAACCTCAGTCTGGACAGACGTGGGGCGGTATGGTTTATTGCGAATTCAAAGGAGACCCAGAAAAGCCCAAGTAGGAGAAATTGGATACCGTGGGGGCACGGGACAATTGTGTCTAAACAAGAAGTTGGTTGCCTCGCTACGGGACCTGAGGATCTCTGATTTGCAATGTGAGTCTCACAAGTCGAAGTTTCTGTTCACCGGGTTACCGATATAAAATGTACCAGGACTGAAACAAACTACTACTGGTGGCCTAACATGGAAGCTGACATTGCCACCTATGTTAGCAAGTGTTTGCGTGTTTAAGAGTCCAAAGCGAAACACCAAAACATCTGCCTTATTGGTACAACCAGCGTTTCCTCAATGGAAAAGGGTGAAAATCATCACTATGGACTTTGTCACCAACTCCCAGAACGCAAGTGGAAAACGACACCATATGGGTATTTGAGATCCGACCTTACGAAGTCTGCACACTTTTACCAATGAGAGGAGAAAACTAAACCCTATGGACAAACTCGCCAAGACTGTACTTGAAAGAAGTGGTCACAAGGCCTGGGATACCAGTCCGATCATTTGCGATCGTGACCCCAGTTTTACATCAAAATTTTCTGGAGGTCCTTTCAGGAAAGGCTATGGGTACTCAGTTGATATGAGTACGGCCATACCATCGGGAGATGATGGACATAAAAGCGAATGCAACCATCAAACTCTTGAAGATTGTTACGCGCTTGTGTGAATTGAACTTTGGGATGGTGGGAAGACACGTCCGCTGATCGAATTCGCGTACAACAATAGCTACAACACTAGTATTAAGCTGCCCCAATTCTAGGGCACATTTATGGCCGAAGTGTCCGGTCACCTGTCATGATTGGGTGAGGGTCGGAGATGCTCGGACTAAACGGTCTAGACGTGTTCATGAAAACATACCGAGAAGATTGTCCAAATTAAGCAGAGAATGCAAGCTGCTCGTGATCGCCAAAAGAGTTACACCGATGTGAGGCGTAAGCCTTTAGAGTTTCAGGTTGGATGATTCGAGGTTTTGTTAAAGGTATCACCTTGGAAAGGGGTATTCGTTTTGGGAAAACGGGGGAAAATGTTGAAACCGAGGGGGGTATATCAGGACCTTTCAAGGTGCTAGCCAAAGTGGGAACCGTTGCTTATAGACTCGAACTATCCTCAACAATTAAGCGGGTTCATAGCAACATTTCCATGTATCCCAATCTAAATGAAGTGTTTATTGACGAGCCAATTGGCAGTCCGTTAGAGGAAATAACCATTGATGATAAACTCCACTTTTGTTGATGGAACCAGTGGAATTCTTGGAGCGTGAGATCAAGAGCTAAGGAGCCAGTCGTATTCCCATGCATCAAATGTTCGATGGAACTCCAAAAGAGGTCAGAGTTCACATGGAAAGCGGAGGATCGTTCGAGAAAAGTATCCACACTCTTAACAAAAACCACAACACTCGAAGAATGTTGCATCTCTTGAGCCTGGGATACATAGGCTCTCCTAACGGGTGGAGGACTTGTTACATTTCTCATTTTTCAGGTTTTTTTTCGACTTTATAAAATAAATGCTAGTATTTATTTTTACGAGTTTTACGTGTTCGCTTTAATTATTATCTTATAGTTAAATCGCGTAAATAAAAATCAACGATCATGTAAACGGACCACCAAAACAAATTAAAGTTACATCAAGAAGTGTTATATGTTTATTAGGAGTATAATTTATAACTTTTCATAATTATTTTTGTTGGTTACGTTAATACGCTTTTCGTTTCGCAATAAATTACATTTCGGTGTACCCGGGGAAGCTCCTCTTTTACCTATCTACACTTAAACAAATACCCACATTTATACCCAATACTCAAAATTTATTTATTTTTCTCACTTATATCTCTCTAAAACCGGACATGTTACACTTGAAATAAATCATTTAATCTATTCTACTTTTCTTTATAACTTGTAAACCTTACACTTATGTACCTTGGACCTAATTCCTAAGATGGTCGATTCTTTGTGTCCGTTGTGCCCTCTTGCCGTATCCCTTGCCTATTGGGAGGAGGAGAGGGTCTCTTACATTGTCCCTATACCATGTGCTCCATGGTTGCACTTTAAGGTAGGTTATGGTTTCCAAGTTGCCTATATAAAGCAATAAGCCCTAGTTTCCCATAATACTTTTACACTGTATACAAGAAAAAACCAAAGCAAAAACCTCTCTAATTCTTCCTTAAGATCCTACGACACCCTATTTTAATTATTAGGGTTTCATTTTTTTATTTTGCAACCAAGGCATCCAAGCATTCAAAGGTCAATGTAGGTTACCTAAGACGACTAAGGTGTTGGGAAGCTTGGAATTCGGGTTTTTTAACAAGGATTTATCAAGAAACCGTATTTAGGGTTTTCTTGATTAGGGTTTAGGTTTTGAAGGCTTGGATTGGGGGGGGTTTAATCTTGTGTTCATCCATCCTACTTGATTTCTATAAAGGTCTATTTAATGTTTTCAATACTGTTTATTTATTTTATTTTGTTATACCATATTTGTTGCATTAGTTAATCACCTCACCTAGATTTATTTTTAAGTTATTTAAAGTATTGATGATTTCATATGGACAAAGGATATGGACATTTAGAGGACTAAATACATGTGAAATATACGGTACAACACTTGGTAAAATAATGGTGCAAGGTTCTTAAATAAAATGATTGTAAACTAACTTGTAAATTGAAAACCCTAATTTTATTTAATTAGCTACTATTGGAATTCGAATTATAAATCCTATGTTTTATATTTTATAAAATATAGTGCTCTTTATAGGATCGTGAGCATGTAAGGAACTCGGAATAATAAAAAAAACGGAATTAAATCGAAACAAGTTACGTACATTTACAAGTTATAATATTATTAACTTTATAAAAATATAATTATATAGCTGTGATGAACAGTAAAAGTTACTGTTCATCAGGGTTAATAAAATTATTATAAATATAATAGATTTTGATAACTTTCCTTAATACGAACTCTCGCACGGACTAAAGAAAATCTCGAGAAAAACGGAATTATAACGAACAAGTTACAAGATATATATAATTAATTTTATAAAAACAATTTTTATAAACTGTTATGAATAGTAAATGCTACTGTTCATCGGTGGTTTAAAAATTCTATTAAATTATAATAAATTGTATAAATTTTTCTTAATACTAATCCAAGGACATAAGGATCTCGAGAAACGGAGCTATAACGAACGAGTTATGATTTAAACAAGTTACACATATTTAATTTTATAATTATAAATTTATATAAACTACGTATGAACAGAAAAAAGTTACTGGTTCATCAGGGGTTTAAACTTTATAAAACTGATGTTTTGTAATTATTTTAATACGAATACATGGTACTTTTGAAAGTATAAACGGTGTCAGAAACGAATAAGATATTGAAGTTTTAAAACTCGCGCGCATTACTTTTATTTTTTACAATTTTTAATAAAACAATTAATTTATAATGAAACTTATCTCTTATTATAATCATACATTTTTACAACGATGCACATTGTATAAACGAAAATAATATTTTCTTACGTATACAAGTACAAACTTTTATTTAACTCAAAGTCGAGTTAATTATTGTTGAACTTGTAAGGAATTAATAAAAACCTAAGTAGGTGGTAGTGTAGCTATGCGACATGCGATGTTTTTTCTTATTTGAATAAATTTACTCATTCTGGCCTATATTTAAGTAGGTTGCATTTAAAAGTTGCGAGGCGATTCACTCATTTGATGTGATAATCAATCATTCACTTACGCGTTGAGTTCTTAGCCCCGCTTTTATACAACTAATATTGTTTTACAACTTTGGGGTGTGAAACATGCATTGTTTTACTCATTTGGACGCAAGTACTCTATTAATACATATTTAGTTGGCCCTAAGTCGCTCTAAACCACTATTTGCCCTCCATCATGTAAAATGTCTATTGTAGTTAGCGAGCGCGAATGTTATGATTAGATCCTATTTGGGCTTGACATCCCGTTCGGATGAGTAGGTCAGCTGTTTCGACAGTACTGAAACATCGAACGTATACATGTCCGGAACAATTTGGATTGTTGTGGGTTTGAACATCTACATGGGTACATTTAGTGCAGTTAACATTGCATTACTATATGTCAGAAGCTTCGGTGTCATGAGCTTAGGGCACTTGTAATTACTTTTAAGGATATTGTATGTGTTACATGTGTTACTTTGGAAATCTTGTGGACTACTTTATAATTTTATAAACCTGTGATTCACCAACTTTTATGTTGACTTTTTTTAAAGCATTGTTTTTCTAGGTCAATAAGGTACGAGAAACAAGGAGACATTGGTGGGTCACCATTTTGGAGTCATTACTATAAAGAATTGGATGCATTACAATTAGGGTTAGATTTGTTATGTCTTAAAATCTTTACTTTTCATGGAATGTGGAACTATTTAAGCTTCGGCTATTGTAACAAACAAGTCTTTTAAACCAATGTAGTAATTTTAAACGAACCTCATTTTGAGGTCGTTCTTTCTCTCGTGCTGTTTTGTTGTATATGACGTAAACATTCCCCAACCCATATTCCGTTCACCTTGCGACCCCTTTTGGGGGTGTTAACATTGCTTATCCACAGTATTCTTGGTCCACCTTCGACTGACATTTGAATCAAAAATTTCTTCCATTTCCTTTAAAAACTTCTTTGAAAGAGAGCCTTTTGAACTCCATCAAAGTGTTGTTTAAGAGTTTTTGAAACGTGGTATGACTTCAGTGAACGGTAACATCATTTTTGTATTGTTCAAAACAATCTTTCCCCTTCTTGGTTGACACCTGTTGGTCTTGTGATTATTTCTTTTTACTATGTTTTGTATAATTCGTAAAAAGTTCGTGTGAGTGTTATTAAAGATTAATTTTCACTTACCAGGTGTTTTTGATTATTGGGTGGATACACAGTTGGTGTTGAATGTGGGTTTAGAACTAGGGCTTCAACCTTTTTCCTCTGTTATTTTCATCTTTGGACAAAATATCTCGTTCAGGGGTCAGATCTCTTGAGGTGCGTAGATTGCTCATGATTAGTTCTCTTGTAAGTAAGCTGGGGGTGCAAACTTAACTTTGATTTTTGAATACACACAGGGCTTGTCATTTTCTCATACATTCTTTTCTAGTTTACTCAGCTATCGCAAGAGTATCCTTGAGTTCATGCACTAACTTGGCAGGTTTATGATTGGTCATGACTTATTTCAGTACCATTATAGAGGGCAGACTGTAACTTGCTTAGCACGGTTGTGTGAAATATAGGGATTTTTTAGACTATTGCCACATTTTCTTGTAATCATAAAACAGTTTTGGTGCTACATTAGCTGTGCCACTGTTTGTACAAACTGATCTTTGTGTGTAGAATCTATCTCGACCTTGTCTTGTAGCTTTGTCAATCTATAGAAACTCTCCTCAAGTGTTTATCTTCTGTTTGTTTAAAATCCTTTTTCAAAATGGTCACTTCTTCCGTCTTTGACTTATATTGGTCAAGGATAGAACGAAGTTGCATTTGTACAGTATGGAAGTTTCCGATTTTAATGAAGTTCCTTTCTAGTTAGGTCAGAGATAATATTCTCTTTGTTCTCAATCATTTGTTCTCTTTCAGTTAATTCATACTTTGCCACGTCTTTTCATACTTCCCCGACCATGTTCTTATATTGCTCGTTTAAGTTCAGGAATTCAATGAGTCCTATTTATACTCTATCGTATTTAGTTACTCTCCTACTTTGGACACCCTTTTATTGCATTTCATCGATAATTGATCTCAATGCATCTTTTAGTACAAAGATACATTGCTTTGTACAACATGTTCTGCGTTGTCTTCACATACTGATCATAAGAAATTCATATTTCTATTCACACAATAGTATAATCAGTTTAGAGTCAACAACGTAGTCTTTGTTGTATATTGTTTTGCATCGCGTGCAACATCATGATGGCCAATACACACTATCAGGATTAATTATGATGATCTTGTACCTCGAATGGAATGTCCGAAGTCTAAAGATGTCTGCATCTCTTTGAAGATTGGTTCGGGGTGATCTTCAGACGTTTAAGATTCGTCTATGAAACATGGTGTGTGTAGTAGGAGCCTCCATCAACATCGGAAGGTCAAATGGCATTCAAGTCGATTCAGCTGCAAAGACATTGATCCACGATGAAGTGCCAAAATCTTGCTCTGGTAGAGATTACATCTTCATCAACTTGGTGACCTGATTCTCCTGCAAGAAACAACAATTGTTGCTTCAATCCAGAAACTGCACCTACTTTCTCTGGGCTTGCATTAGCTGCATCTTGGTCCTGAAGTAGTTTTGAATTTTGAGGTCGCCTTCGGCCGATGACATTCTGTACTATGTGCCCAAGTCCTTTACTGTTGTATAGCACTTAAATGGGTTTAGCTTGACCAGGATTCACATTGCCAACTCTGTTCTGACCTCCTGCATTCCCAGCTCCTGCATTTCCTCTTGCATTGTTCCTCTGAAATGGTCATCCCTAATTATTCGCAAAGTATCTACCACGAACATCCTGAACAACAACTCTATCGTCTTGAACTGTAGCTTTGTTCCTTGCATTGGAAGAGGTTCTGAGTTAATTGTTTGTTTGAGGAAGATTCGATTTATACGATTGAGTGAGGAGGGAAAGTGAGTTGGTTAAACTTTCAATCAAGTTTTCAGTTGATGAACTTCCTGAAGGTCCCTAGTTGAAATTATCAGCAGGATAGGTAGATTTGTGGATTGAGGACATAGATGACTGTGTTGGTTACTGCGGAATTCAACAATTAGGACACTAGAGCCAACTGATCATTAGTTGGTTGAATGAACATTTCCATCATCATTCTGTTCTCATTAGCATGCACCTCATGTTGCTTCAAGTAAGCATACAACTGATCAAAGTTAGACTCTTTCAAACCTCTGTTGAGTTTGACTTCAGTTATGAATGAGCTCCATTCAGGTAACATGTTGTGCCCAAAATTTAGAGTTAAGCTTGCATTTTGGACTATGGTCATCTTGATATTTTCTTAATGTCGTTACGAGCTTCATACCTAACATTGTAAACATGAATGGTCTTCCTTTAAGATGAAGGAAAGCGTTCAAATTATTCTTAATAATTGTGATTCCCTGTCATTCCTTTGTTAACTCAGCAACTTCCAGAAATCTCTTCAAATTGTCCTAAATGTCTTTAGCCGTCAGTATAGGGGTTGATGAGTGTGTAGATGTCTTGGGGTATACCTTGATCGTAAGATATTTGTAGGCACGAATGTCAGCTTTATACCTTTCCTTTTTTCTCCTGTTAAGGTTGGTAAAGGGACTCGGCACGTTCTGGACCAGGTTGAAGTGCTCCCTCAGTTTCTTCGCAACAGTTTATATGGACCATTCCCATTTGAATGGTCTTCAGTAATCGATTTCATGTTGTTTTTCATAATCTTTTCCAGGACAATACAGACAATGCGGTTGGTGCCAAGAATCAAAATTGTTTCGTCAAGCATTGGGGGGCGCTGTGTATCGGAACGGCATACTGGTATCTTCTGACATTATTAGGACATCTTGAAACTTGTGTGCTCTTGCAATGTATCAGTCCTTGATCGTTCAGTGATTATAGGAGACTGTGTTAAAGATATGTTTTAGATGTGATTTAAAGTAAAAATTATTCTGGAGATTTTATAATTTAACTCAAACTGAGAATAATCTTTCAACGGGATTTTACAAAGTAAGAAAACCGTTAGAAAAAATTAAGATTTTAGTGACTATATCGCTGGAATAACTCAACATATTTGCCTTAGTGTTTATGACATTTTCGCTTAGGATAATCTGTATATTTCGATTGAAGACTAAACAGACATATTTCGCTTGATAATGTCTTTATCCGCTTGAATACATATATTGCTTTTGAATTCAACCTGTCATATTTTCGCTTATCAACCTGCATATTTGGCTTTTATTCAAACTTAACATATTCCGCTTCCTTCAAAGCTTGTATTTCAACTTCGAGGCAAAAACATGAATTTTTCCAACAAAATCACAAAAACACACCCTTTTTTGACGTTGAACCTTGATTATTTCTTGCACAACTAGATAACCTTATGCATAGATCTTGGCTTAAAACAATAAACATAAAAAACACATTAAGCACCAAAATATGGGTTTGATTTTTCAAACTCAAAAAGTAACTAGAAAACACGATCTAATCAAGATCAGAACGCACACAAGCTCACAAAATCACCACATAACTTGCTACCATTGTAGAATTATCATATTTCACAGCCCAGTTGATGATTATTAGATTTGGATAGTTTTAGGAGAGAGAAAAACACATGGACGAGGTTTTTCTAGAGAGAGAAAAACTTTTTGTGTAAAATGGGAAATAAATGAATAATGACTAGCTACCTATTCCCAAAGTTAGAAGATGTGGTTATTTTTTGTTCTTACAAATATATAGGGTATTAGTACCCGGTTCAAAACCGAAAATCATACGATTAACTATTAAACTACGAGCTATAATAAACAGTAAAATATACGGGGCAGCCGAGTCTTTTTCTAATATCTAACATATTTTGTTGTGATCATGGCTGGAAATACGGTGAAGGATATGACAACGAACTTTGGAAAATTAGACAAGTTTGAGGGGCATGACTTTAGGCGATGGCAGAAGAAGATGCATTTCTTGTTGACGACGTTGAAGGTGGTTTATGTGTTGACTACACCGATGCCAGAATTGGTGGAAGATGCTAGAGTGGAAGCAATAAGAATAAGGGCAAAGTGGGAAAACGATGACTACATATGCAGGGGACAAATATTGAATGGTATGTCGGACTCTCTCTTTGATGCATATACGAATGTTGAATCGGCTAAGGAGTTGTGGGATTCACTTGAATCCAAGTACATGGCAGAGGATTATTCAAGTAAGAATCTTCCGTTTGAGTAAATTGTAATAATTACAATACTATGGTCGATTATAGAGTCCGGTCATGGAACAATCTAATGATACTCACTTTGTATCCTTGGACAACACCAAACATGGCTTGAAAATGGATGAATCTTATGTTTCTAGTATAATTGATAAGTTCTTTTCCTGGAAGGAGTTCACATACTTTGAAACATAGTAAAGACGATTGTCTTTGTTCCAACTGGTTAGTCACTTGCGCATAGATGATTCTCTATGGTCACAGGACTGTGATAAGGGCAAGGGTAAGGAAGTTGCTGGGCACCTTGTTAATATGATAGAAATGAGGGTAAGAACAAACACAAAAAATAAAACAAAAAAGTAAAAAAAATGGTCCAATGAGAAAAACAATGGTTCTTCTGTGTCCACCAACATGAAAACCAATGTTGTAATGTTGGAAGTGTGGACGAGATTGGTCACTTCAAAGGGATTGTCGTAGTGGTTATTAAAAGAACACTCAAATGCTGGTGGTTCGGGGAAGGGGAAAGGGGTTTATGACCAATCCCAAGAACCAAGGTCCTGAATTTAGTGCCTGTTTGGAAATATTTATTAAAATATTACGTTTTTTAACTACATTCCTGAAGCCTTTTATCTACAGGTTATGCATATTGAGTGGTGGATAGGTTCTTGGTGCACAAGCTCAGTTTGTAAAGATCGTTGTTGGTTTAAGACATTCGAAACAGTGGAAGACGGATCTGTACTTTACATGGGTGATGATCATTTTGCTCCTGTTCATGGCAAAGGAAGCGTGGCATTAGAATTTAGTTCTAGAAAAACTATTACTTTGTTTAAATGTGTTATATGTTTACCTACACTTGTATGAATTTTAGTTATGGTCCTGTGTTGAATAAGTGTGGATAGAAACACGTGTATAAATTCGATAAGTATATCTTGTCGAAGTCTGGTGTGTTTGTAGGATTTGGATATTATGTTAGGTCAACGATTAATTTTGAAAGTTAAAGATCCGAAAAAATCTCGTTAGATTACGAGTTTGAACCATCATGTTGTTGTAAAAAACTTATTCAGAGTTGGCACTTTACTTCTTCTTAAAAATGGGTTTTATTGAACTTTGGGGACTTAAAAATTTAACTGATTATCAAACTTATGCCGAATAAGATTTTGTACCAATTCTGCCATGACACTTATTGATAAAACCGTTAGGTATACAATCTCGATCAAACGAGATTAGCAAAATGAGCACAAGATAAACTGATTTTTAATGTTTGGAAAATAAAATATGCAGTTTTGAATCAATTAAGCTCACGGAAAATAAGCAAATTCAGGAATAATGACACGAAATAAACCTGGAATATAGAATCAACAGCGAATCAGGACAGAAGAAATTCTCGAAAAATAAGCCCAATAAGCTGAAATAAGTCAAATAAGCTGACTGAATAAGCTGACGGAATAAGCATCCTAAACCACCACTCAATCGCTCAATGAGCTCTGATACCACTTGTTAGGTTTGAATTCAGGATCAATAAGCAATAAAGTGTTTTTTTAGTATAGAGAGGAGAATGTAGATGAGAGAAAAGAGGGAGGGAGGATGATTAGAGAAAAAGAAAAGATTATAATAAGATTAAGAAACACCTAGAGACACACCTCACAAATGAGGTGGTGGAGGGGTATTTATACCCTTTTACAATAATGAGCATAAAGCCCTTGTCTTTTAGACTTTTACCATTTAGCCCCCTTGTCTTTTAGACTTTTTCTATTTAGCCGAGTCTTGTGACTTTATTTTAGTCACAAGCCTTTCACTTACCCTATTACACAATATTATTTTTCTATTTATTACAAGACTTTTATCTCAATAAGATCGTCACTTTTATCAATCCTAACATATTATAATGATGGTATGTTTATGTTGAACTTGAATAAGGTTCTTGATGATTCAGATTCTGTTTATATGTCTTCTTCTACTGTTTTTAATTCCTCATTATGACATGCTCGTTTAGGACATGTGCACTATAAGAGAATGCTTGAATTGTTTTTTAAAGATGATTAATTCACTGCTTACTGATGAAAATCCGAAAAATTGTTACTAGTGTGATGCTAAACAAAAAATTACGAGGCACATTTAAAAGTTATAACAAGGAAATCGTCATACTGAATGAATACCTAGTGATTTATGTGATTTTTCATGTACCACCATCTGTTGGGCAATAACAAAAGTATGTAATAACTTTTTTAGATTGATTGCCTTTGGTTTTGCTATGTTTTCTGTCTACATGCTAAGGTTGAAGCCATGTGGATAAAATTTAGAATTTTTTAAGACAGAAAGAAGTTGAATTGCAACCAAAATGACTTAACTAAAAACCTTAGCTCACGGATAGAGGGTGGTGGAATATTATGATTCCTGTATTTTTACAATCGGTCAGGATAATCATTCATGAAACTACAACTCCTTACAACCACAAACAACTTGGGTTTTTTGTGGCTGAATAAAGGAAAATTGAGGCTCTTAAAAGAAATGGTTATTCCAATGTTATTTACTCGGGTTTGACTGTGAGGGGTTTCTGGGGAGAAGCCATGTTAACAATTGCTATTTTATTGAATTGGGTTCCTAATAAAAGGAACCAGGACTTCCCTGTATGAACTTTTGGGTATAAGAATGACCTAACTGTTCATATTTACGAGTTTGAGGTTCTGTTACGGCGTAGTAAGGCCTTTCGGACCCGAAAAGGAAAATTTTGGGTGAAAAGGGTATTGATTTGATTTTTTTTTTTTTTTTCTTTTTATTTGTTGGTATGCTGAGCATTCCAACGCATATAGGTTTTATGTTATTGAACCTAATAACTTTGTTTCTATAAACTCAATTATAGAATCAAGAGATGCAATATTTGATGAGAACCGTTTCTCTTCAATACCTAGACCAAAGGATGTTATACCAAAATTCGGTTGAATGTCAAAGGGATGATCATTCTGATGATGTACCAAGTGAGATTCTTGAACCTCGTAAAGGTAAAAGAGTTCGAAAAGCTAAATCATATGGTTCTAATTTTCACTATAGTATTTAGTTGTGGGATCGAGAGATCTAAGTTGGATCACTCAATACTCTTATGCTATAGTATAAGGAGGAAGCTTAGAAGAACCTATGATAAAGCTATGCAATCTCGTGATGCTACTTTCTGGAAAGAAGCAATTGATGATGAGATTGGTTCTATTATGGAAAATAATACATGAGTCTTATCTGATTTACTTTAAGGATGCAAACCTTTAGGTTGCAAATGGATCTTCAAAAGAAAGATGAAAGTTGATGGTACAATTGACAAGTTTAATAGCTTGTCATTTGGTTAAATCAAGGATTTAGTCAAAGGAAAGGATCGATTACTTCGATACCTATGCATTGTTGCTCTATCACTACTATTAGCTTGTTGTTAGCATTAATAGCTATTCCTACAATCTTGGTGATCTACATCAAATGGAATGTCAGAATCAATATTCTTAATGGTGATTTAAGATGATGTTGTTAATATGAAGCATCCAGGAAGGATTTTGTTATGCCACGGTAAGAAATGAGCATAAGGTGTGTAAGTTGGTTAAGTCATTGTATGGGCTCAAACAAGCACCTAAGCAGTGGCATCAAAAGTTTGATGAGGTTGTGTTGTCAAGTGGCTTTCTCTTAAACCAATCTGACAAATGTGTGTATAGCAAATATGATGGCTCCGGTAAAGGTGTCATAATTTGTCTATATGTTGATGACATGTTGATTTTTGGAACTGACCAAAATCAAGTTGATAAAACTAAGAAGTTTTTGTCATCAAAGTTTTCCATGAAGGATATGGGAGAAGCAGACGTTATTCTTGGTATTAAGATTAAACGTGAAAATAAAGGGATAGTAATTACACAATCTCACTATATTGAGAAAATACTCAAGAAATTCAATCGTGAAAACTGTTCTCCGGTGAGTACTCCCATGGATCCGGTAGAAAAGCTTATGCCAAATACAGGTAAACCTGTGGATCAGCTCGAATATTCAAGAGCCATTGGCTGTTTGATGTATGCTATGACGAGCACTAGACCTGATATTGCTTATGCAGTTGGTAGATTGAGCAGGTTTACTAGTAATCCTAGTAGACATCATTGGCATGCAATAACAAGGGTATTTAAGTACTTGAAGGGTACTATGAATTATGGTTTATCATATGTTGGATATCCTTCGGTGTTAGAAGGATATTCAGATGCTAGCTGGATAAATCATGTTGAAGATTCATCTTCTACTAGTGGATGGGTGTTCCTGCTTGGGGGAGGTGCCATTTCATGGGCTTCCAAGAAGCAAACATGCATAACTGGTTCTACTATGGAATCTGAGTTTGTAGCATTGGCTGCTGCTGGTAAAGAAGCAGAGTGGCTAAGAAACTTGATACATGAGATTCCAATATGGCCACACCGATAGCACCGATTTCTATCCATTGCGATAGTGCTGCCACACTGGCTAAAGCATATAGTCAAATATATAATGGTAAGTCTAGACACTTGGGTGTAAGACATATTATGATTAGAGAGCTAATCATGAATGGTGTGATATCTATTGAGTTTGTTCGGTCACAACATAATCTAGCTGACCAATTGACGAAGGCGTTAGCTAGAGACTTAGTGATTAAGTCAGTGATAGGGATGGGATTAAAGTCCATCTAGATCTACTACCTATGAGATACTCAATTCTCTTCTAATACAAAGTTAGAAGCAGAATTCAATATGGAAAGCTCATAGTTAGAGATTGGAACACGTGTGTTTATCTTCCCGAGGTTATGTTCAGACGTGCAAGTAATGGTTAGGGTGAAGAATTTCTTCTGGATGATTCTTTTGAAAAATTGCAATGCGTGTGCAAGACTAAAAGGACCACCTATGTGAGCATGAAGTTTTGTCGCTTCAAGAAGCTTGGACTTGGCTTCCTATATGTTCATTAATGATAAGGACACATGGCTTGTAATAGTGTCAAGTACGAACAATAGAGTGTTGTAGAAACTTATGTGTATAGTATCTTCAGGTATTAATATGAGTTGATGAGTTCAATCGTTACGACACTCTGATTCTCGAATATTTAGAACGTGTATTATACTAAGATGAAAATTCAATCGCAAGACATTTTTATTTATGTATTCGTTTGTTTCGTTATGTTTGTTTCATATACTTTGTATATATTATTATATATATTTTAGTAAATCAAGCATTACACTAAAATGGGGAGGGGGATTTGTTGGTGATTTTAGTGTCATCAACTATTTTAGGTAATGGCGATTTACTAAAGATCGATGAGATTTCATATTCGACTCAGATACGAGTTAGGGAAGTGTGGAGTGCACACTCGTTGAGCTAATATGAACTCGACCATGATAGAAAAGCTGAGGTCAAGAGGGCCGCACCCCCTTATGGGTTTAAGGGGCAGCGCCCCTTGCGGGGTCAAGGGGCAGAGCTCCTTGCTGGGTTTGGGGCTGCGCCCCTCGCGGGGTTTGGGGCAGCGGCCCAAAACCTAAACGATTTTCATGATTCGGTATTAAGGAAATTACCTTATTTTCTCGCCAAAACCCAACCAACATGCCTGTTGGTGAAAAGTCGTGACTGTTAGGAAATTAACCAACTTTAACTGCCATAACTGTCTAACTGTTTTGTTAATATAACAGAACATATATGGTCTCATTTAACATACGAAGAATCATACAATTCCTCTATGTTCTTGCTTTAATCTCTAGTTCTTAGAATTAAAGTGTTCTTCTTAAATTATCCTCGTAAAGATTTCGTGATATCCCAGGCACAAATTGGGTCGAAATACTTTATACGGAAAGTGAAACAACACGATTCAAGCAAGATATCCAAGATTATCATCACACACCCTACACCCGTTTCTAACATAATGTTGGTTAACGCCGGATGCCGCAATACACCGCCACGTCAACTCTGGTGCTCCGCTACTAAGTCAACTGTTTCGTGATCTTTTGCATTATATGGCATTGGTGGTTACCCACATGAATTATAAAAGATATATAGGGGAAAATATACATATAAAGGTTATGCATACAAAATTTCTACTATACAAATCTCCTAATCACACATACAACCTAATATAAACAGATATAACCTAATCTAAACACATATAAAAGGTGTTCATAAAATACTTGATCTTGCAATAACGAAAGCTCATAGACCTTCACATAGTGCAAATAATCGCCTTTTTCTTGGTTCCGCTTCCTTGTTCATCAATTAGAGTTTCCTTGAGGAGAATCACCACGTTGAATCCGTCTGGTATCCACCAGTACTGCGCATGTAGAAGTATGGCTAAGAACCTACGCATGTTGGAGAGTACGAAAGTCAAAATTCAACTAGGGATCAACTTTGGTCGACTTTAGGGTTTCGATCCT
This sequence comes from Tanacetum coccineum, assembly GCA_026074375.1. Classification (NCBI taxonomy): domain Eukaryota; kingdom Viridiplantae; phylum Streptophyta; class Magnoliopsida; order Asterales; family Asteraceae; genus Tanacetum; species Tanacetum coccineum. Next base: position 4,291 of record BQNB010000364.1, on the reverse strand, counting down.
AAAGGATTTCAGTCGACCGATCGGATATGAGAGAATTGGGGAAGATTTTAAGGTTACATCCCATTACAATGTCTTGGTATATATAAGTAATATATAGAGTACACAAAACATTCCTAATACAACTAGGATTCTATGTGATAATCCCTTAATACAAATTTGACAAGAAGGCAAACTTACCCTTCTAGGGGTTTTGGCCGATCCACGTAACCTTAAGAGTTTATGAGTTTTTCCTTTCATATTTGAATATAGATATATATACACTTAATAATTTAACATTTTACCCTCTTTATAAATATTGTCATTTTTCATTTCCTGAATGATCCTAACAATTTTTTTAAAGGTCACAGTTGTTAAGCATATAAGCTCACACGGGGTTCTACACTAAATTTATGTGGTAATGAATGAGACAATTTTTACGATGCTTATGATTTCCTTACATGATTTTAAGCAAACACGTACGTTTAAGCAAACACGTCTAAAAAAACCCATATAACAATATCTCGTCCCAACGCATGGAAAGAATGTCAAATGATAGACATTACCCAAGGTAATTTGGTTTAGTTACCAAACGCTTATGTTGTATATTACGGAGTATTTAATATAGTTATAGAAACTTTTTCTAAAATAAGAGCTATTTCCTTAAAATAGCAACAACGTGTGGGCTTTTACCACACTTTATTAGCAATTAGGTTAATTTGTTGATTGAGTACTAATTTTAGGGTTCTAAAGTCTAACAAAACACCAACCTGCAATTCACAACAAAATATTGAGAGTACATAATTATCATGTGCTTTAATAAGATAATAATAAATAGTAATGCATCTACTTTTACATTCTCTAGCTTATACTTATGTGTACCATAATAATTCCCTGACCTTGAATGTTACAACATCATAACGATGGAGCTCATATCATCAGGTGTCATAACACCATAACATTACTTTTTGAGTGTCAGCTTTAACATTATAACACCAACACCAAAAAAAACTCATGAAACCATAACACCACTTTTTAAGCCCCACTTTTAATTTTTCATAACACCCCCTTAAACAAACTAAAATATTTCATTAAACAATCTTACACATTACAATACTTTTAAAAAACATACGGACTTAAGAAAAACATACGGAATTAAAAAAACAAACGGAAATAAAATAAATACAAAAAAATCATACGCCCCGGCGACTAAAAGTCTTCATCTTCGTGTTCAACTTCTTGCCAAATATGCTCCATAAGGTTTCGTTGAAGACTAAGATGCATTTCTCGGTCTCGTATTTCTTTATTTTTTCGACGTTGAGTTTCACACCTTTCAACCCATGTACGCTGCATATTTCTTAACGGATTAGCGTACACATCGTTCCAGTCAAAAAATGCCATCTTCTGATCTTTTAAAATCATGTTATGCATTATGATGCAAGAATACATGATTCGACGAATGGTGTTGACATGGTATGGACGTGCTAGTTGTTGTATTATTCCCCAACGTCCTTAGAGAACACCAAAAGCAGGTTCGACATATTTTCGTGCACCTTCTTAACGCTTTTTTAAAGTAAGCATGTTTCGCGTCATTTGCAACCGTGAAAGATTTCACGAAAGTCGCCTATTGTGGGTAAATACCATCGGCTAAGTAATACCCCTTTTCAAACCCAACACCATTTACCACATACGGAGCTACAGGGGATTTGTCATCAAGAAGGTCATCAAATAACATAGAATTATATAAAACATTAATATCGTTATATGCACCTGCTACCCCAAAAAATGCATGCTAAATCCACAAATCTTGCGAAGCAACAGCTTCAAGCATTATAGTAGGGTATTTTTTTATCTCCCCTACCGTATTGGACCTTCCATGAAACTGGACAATTTTTCCATTCCCAGTGCATACAATCAATGCTTCCAAGTATTCCCGGAAAACCATGAGTTGTAAGTTGTTTATTATATGTGTTTTCAACATCTTCCAACGTTGACTTTCTTAAATACTCGGCCATGTACAAAGAAATAATGTACTTATTAAAATGAAATAAACAATCACGTGCAGTACGCTCACTCATTTGCAAATATTCATCAAACTCATCGGGCGTGGTGCCGTATGCCAATTGGCGTATGGCCGCTATGCATTTCATAATAACACTAAGACTCATTCGACCCGTAGCATCGGGTCGAACTTGTAGGATGATACAATGTTCTGTGTATATTGATTATGAAACCATACAAAGTGTGAGTATAAATATAAGTAATACAAAGATAACCCTAAGCCCAACATGGGTCAAGCCTACAAACATAAGCCTGCTAACACTCCCCCGCAGTTGGAGCGGCTCATCAAATAATGCCGAAGGTAAGCCCTTAGTGAAGATATCCGCATACTGAAACCGAGAAGGAACATGTAAAACGCGAACCTGCCTAGTAGCAACCAGATCCCGAACAAAATGAATATCAATCTCTATGTGTTTGGTACGCCGATGTTGAATCGGATTAGAAGACAAGTACACAGCACTCACATTATCACAATACACAATAGTGGTGGAAGATAAAAGAGTATGAAGCTCACGAAGTAAATTCCGGATCCAACATATCTCAGCAACAGCATTGGCAACACCAAGATACTCATCCTCAACACTGGA
>BQNB010000363.1:148798-180038 GCA_026074375.1 Tanacetum coccineum | reverse complement strand
AAAAAATTATGAAAAGTCCTTTAAACAGTGCTTAATCTAGGAAAATTAAAATGGTGAAAACAGCTTAATGAAATAAGCCAGAAATAAGCTAAAATAAGCTAAAATAAGCTGTTAAGGCTTAATGGGTAAAAAGATGTTATATATTAAATTGTGCAAACTATGACAGGTGACAAGTCCCAAGGGCTGTGGTTGAGGTGTGTGTGTTAAATACGTTGGGTGTCTAAAGGGAGGTCACAGGTTCGACCCATGTGACTTCTCTTTTTCATAAAACATTTTTTGGCTTTCTTTTTAAAAATCTATAAAATAAGCTAAAATAACAAACTTTAAAAAAGAAACTTTCTACAAAACTCAAAAATAAGCTGGTAATAAGCAAAAGAAAATGACAGACTTAAGAATGCTTAAAATGAACTAGAAAGCTAAACTGTTAAGACATTTTAAGACTCATTAAGCATCTAAAAAGCAAATAAGGTCAAAACAAATGATACCCTAACCCTAATAAGCACTTACAAACAAAAATAAGCCAAGAAAATAAGCTGGAAAGCTGAAATAAGTAGCAGATAGCAAAATTTAGCCATTACACTTAAAAACTAGACTGTTTGATCTTTTAAGACCAAATAAGCTATAAGACATTCTAATAAGCTGAAAACAAACATGCCCCTAAACCTAATAAGCACAAGGAAAAAGAAATAAGCAAATTTTACTAAGCAAACAGGCAAGAAAAGCAAATTAAGCAATTTAGCTAAAAACAGCCTAATGAGGCAACTTTAAGCTAATTTTTAAGACCCATAAGCTATCCTTATGGGGCTAAAAGCTAAAAACAGATGAAGATTGTACTATAAACTATAAGAAAAAAAAAACTTTAAACATTTTGAAAAATAAATAAGCTAGAAAAAAGACTTATGAAAAAGACAGTTTTAACTCAGTATATACTGAGTGGTTTTTCAAGTTTTTCTAAAAAACTAAAGTACTAATTTCATCCCTAAATTAAGCTAAGAAAATAAGTTTTAAAAACAAAATAAGCACAAATAGATCAAGATTGTAGCACAATAAGCTTGCGCTTTGATTTTCAAAACCTAACGTTATCTTACACTAATCTAAAACTGAGATCAAAGAAATGGTGACAAAAACTTGCCTAAGCTATGACAGTTTTGACCCAAAACAAAAAAATGACAATTGCAAATTGATACACTTTGTTTCTAATGCATACTTAGACCAAATTAAAGTGTTAACAAGAGCTCAAAACAACTCAAGAACCAAAATTAAATAAAAGCAGTTTTAGAAAGCCTAAATATCACAGGTTCTAAAATCATGTAGGGAAAACATTAGAAATGACTTTTAAACCATAAAAACTTTTGGAAACAGTTCTTAATACCTTAAAAGAGCTTATGGAACTCTGCTTGTTACCCAAAGTTGGCAGCAAGCAACACTAACCAAGGTTAGTGCTGCTGCCCTAAACACCCCTTTAAGTTTATAAATTCCAACATTTAAGCTAAACAGACTATAATAAGCTTTAAAAGGTGAAAACAGATGGAGTTCTCAATATATTAAGTACAAATAAGCCGTTCTGAAGGAAAAATAAGCATTGAATTAAGCTGAACTAAATAAGCTGATTTTAACATTTAAAAGGCAGAGCAAATGAACACTTAATTTTAGCTACTCTAAAGCTACAAACTAGTCATATTAACCTAACATAAGACTGAAATAAGCATGATAAGCAATCAATAAGCACTGATAAGCAGAATAAGCAAATTCAATAACAAAAACTGTAATAAAAGCTAAAAATGAAAAATAGAACTTACTTGGTCCTGTGCTCAAACAAGGACAGAAGTGCTCTTAATGAGCTTGTCTACAAAAGCTCCAGCTTATCTTATGATAAGTTGGTAAGCCCATAAGCCCATCCCTTACTGGCTTATCATCCATTTAGCTTTGACAGATTTTTAAGTCAAATGACTTAAACAATATAGGCTATTGAAAAGCTTATATAGCTTAAGTTAAAGCAATTAAGTCTAAGATACCAAGAGCTTAAATGAGCATAACAAACAGTTTTAAAACACAAATTAACTTAAAAACATAATTTAGCACAAAACATTAAATTTCATTAAACTTAAAAATATTACAAGGCTTGATATTTAAAAGTACAATAGGGTAAAATAAGCAGTAAAAAAAGTAAAAACAATTCTACACTACTCCTAAACTACATACTTGAAAATGAAGAAAAAACACTCTATATATAGCCGAATACAAGCAACTATGTGTGCTAGTTGTGTTTATTGTGTGAGGAGGTCAAAATCCTTCATCTCAGCCCTTCAATCATCTTGTTCTCCAAGTAAATTCATCATAGCCCTTCATTTTTTATCTCTGTCCCATCAACGAATAAGGTTATAGGGGATTGCCAAGGTGGATTGGACTGTTATGGTGTGGGATGGTGATGTGGGGTTCGTTTAGGGTTTTAGGAAAAGAGGGAAAGGGACGTAAGAGGTTTGGGGAGATGAATAGTAATTCTGGTAGGAAATGGATTTGGGTGTACTGGTTGTTTAATTTTTTAAGGGAAAAAGGACAAACGGTGTTAGGGTAAAAGGGTTATAGGGACTAATGTTGTAAGTGTTAGGGACTAGCAGTGTTAGTCCTTAAGGACTAACGATGCAACAGTTAAAAAGTATTTCAGTTAAGGGTTAACGGGTTGGAGGATTAAATTGTTTTGGGCTTTTTAGTTGGGCCAGGTTTATATTAAAGTGGACTTGGGCCATTTTAAACATTAAAGACTTATAATAAAGGCTTAATGGGCTGACCTGGCCCATTAAATAGGTACGGGTTGGCCTATTTAGGATTTCTTTAGTTTCGGCTTCGTCTTTAACTTTTGACTTTGACTTGGTTGACTTTGACTTTGACTTCGGTTGACTTTGACTTATTCACACTCTTTCCATTCCCGTGCTCGGTTTTGTCAGTTTTGGCTTCGTTTTTGTCCTTTAGTAAATATCCGGTACCTGCACAGTAAATAACACAAAACAAGCATATATTTGGCATTTTATGTCTGTTTTTGGTCATTTGGGGTCGTTTTATTAGTAAAAGGTATGTGTAATTAAGCACATACCAACGTTAGTATCACTCGAATGTTCTGGCAATACCACAAGGATAATGCGTAGGACTCTTAAGATATTCCTTGTTTTCACAGTGTGTGAAAGACAAGTATATTAGCATAGTGTCCTAATAAGATTTATGGATGATCTCTTGGCTCTAGACTCAATAGTGCGTTTTGGTTTTAGTGATCAGAGGCTGGAGCTGACTGCCACCTTTTCAATATCAACTAACCCGGAGTGAGAAAGTCGATAGAAATGCGTGAATCTTCGTGAGAAATGAAACAAGGGTCTGTTGAGAGACCTTAAGTGGCCAGGGAGGGTTGTGCATTGCGTCATTGGGTCCATGACGACTATCTTCAATACCAAACAACATCTTAGTATTTCTGATAGTTTATGCATTGATATGATTTCTGCCTAAGTGTATGGAGGGCTTCTTTCTTTTCACCCTTTATCCTTACAATTCTTTTTCATTCTTTAACCCCTTTAGTGCTTACCGAGACTTCATGACTAGTACCTTGTTGGGTTTGTTCTAGTACTAGCTCCATCTCAGTCGGCACTATTCCCTTATTCTCACTTTTACTCCTTTTTATATCATACCTAAGAACTTCTACACTAACTAGTGGATTGTACGTTAATCCACATGTGATTTTGGTCTTTCTTCTTCTGGTACAAGCTTCAACCAGTCTGGTCTGGTCTTAATCTTTGGAAGATGGGCAGTACCGGTGTCCTCTGAGTCTGAGATATGCACATCATCTGATATTGGAACATCATTAATAGGCTATTCAGATTAAGGGGCAGTCTTTTGCTTGGAGGAGCTAGTAGGAGCTTATCTTATATCAGAAGTCTTCCAAGCTAATGACGTCTGAGCTTGAGGCTGTTTTGAAGCAGATGCATCAGAATCGTGCCCTTTCTTCTTACTTTTGTCTGAGTCTTTTGGAGGAGGTGGAGGAGGATCTTGGTCGTCACGACGTCTCTTATAGGACTTGACCGTTGCTTCAATGAACTCTTCTCTATTGTTACGATCCATAGATACCTCAAGAGCGTCGTAGAGAGTTGCGTGTTTAGGCTGTGATATGTAGGAGCCACTTTTAAACATTCGATCACGAAGAATTTCTTTCATCTCAAATTCTGACAACTCTTTGAAGCGTTCATGAACTAAAGCTTGGAGAGCGTTTTGTATAGCTTCTTTAATGGTCTCATTGACATAATTGTCAATCTTCGAATACAGATCATGATTCTCCAGTGTGAAAACCATAGATGAGAGAGCTTGAGTAGTCTTATCTTGGAGCTTGTGTTTCTTCTCAAAGTTGGCACATATCTGTTCCAGTGCAGAGACACGAGCAGCTAGCGTAGTATCTGTAGTGCTTTGTTGTTGTGGAGGTGGTGGTGGTAGAAGTGTTGTTGTTGTTGTTGTTGTTGCGGTTGTTGCAGTTGTAGTTGTAAATATGGGTTTTTGAGCAGGAGGAGATACTGGTTTGGGAAGTGTGAGATCGATGATAGGAGTGGATAGTGGAGGAGCTGATGAATAAGCTTGATGGATAGGAACGGTGATCATGGATTCAACTTCAGTGTCCACAATAGCTTTTCCTGATTCATCTTCCAAAGATTTATCATTAATAAATTGATCACCAAAGGTAAAGGCATCATCAAGATTCTTCATTGATGAAAGAGTCCCAGATGAGCTTGGTAGATTCTCCAAGAAGACATGTTCCTTAGTAGTATGCTTCAAGATTTGATGAACTTTAGGGTAAACTATAACGACGAAGTCTTCATGCATGGGCTCAGGATTTAGTCCAGCAAGAGCCACATGTCTTTGTCCAGGGTTTGATCCAGCCTGGTCTTCATCTGGTGGAGGTCGAGACTCAAGTGTATTACCAGGTTCTGATCCAGCCTGGCCTTCATTAAGTTCAATTGTTCTTTCCTCTGGAGCCACTATGTTAGAAACGTTCTCACCTCATTCTTCATCAACATTAAGAATTTTAGTATCACCCTCACTGTTAGAATTTTCCGTATCAGCTCCAGTTTTAGCATCTGCAGGAGATGGAGTATCACGGACCACATTCACGGATGTATCATCCACTGAGGTTGTGCAGAGGGTCCAATAGTTGCATCTTGAGTCACTGGAATCCGCCTCTGAATTATGTATTGATCCATGATACTTTTCTTTTTTGGTTTCTGCAGATCTAGAAGTGATAGTGTCACTTGCTCATCAGTAGCAATGCCTTTCCCTTTTCCTTCAATTACTGGGAGGCTTCGGGTGACACCTGAGGCAGGTTCACGAATTGCTACTCCGTCGACGGATGGTTGAAAGGATTCTAAGCTCATCTGAATACCTCTATGAAGATTATATTCATCATCATCCACTGGAGGTTCAGAAGCAGGTAGTGGTTCTTCATCCGCTTCATCAACGAGACGGTCAGACCTCTTTCCCTTTTGAACTTTCATCACTTTATCCTTGCTGGCTTTCTTAGAGGGAGTAGGCGTGGTTGATTTCTCTGTCATAGGCTTCGTTTGTTTGGCTGGTGCAGGCTTCTTGACAGGTTTAGGGTTTTTAGGCTTGTCAGCTTTAGAAGCTGTATTCTTATGTCCACCCTCTTTAGTTGTGGGTTTACGAGCAACCATTTCCAAATACTGCTGGTCGTATGATGAATTTTGAATGGTTTTCATAATCAACTCTTTTAGAACAGACTTTCCAAAAACCTTATCCTTTTCGCCTTTGGGGATGAACTTGAGATTGCCAAGAAGAAAGTCATCTCCCGTAACGTGAACCGGAGACCCAGGTCTTCTATGAATGTTATGTTCACTTCCCAAATAAAATATTATAAGCTTTGTGAACCGGCAATAAGGAATGATATGAGGCGTTGGCTTCTTGGTAGGAATAGTAAGATTGGCCCGATGAGCAAAGAAAATCTAGATCGCTTGTACAAACTCTTCCCACAGCAGTTCTGCATAGTCAACATTGGATCTTAGGACAATACCCCACAACATTTTAAGAACAGGGTGTCGGGGTTTGTCACTGCTAGAAGTCTTGTCGGTTAAGTACTGGTTGATCAAAGACATAATGGATCTCCATGGTTGATAGAGACTGTTCACGTACATATTTGAGACAAACTGGAGTTCTTCAGGGTATCCCAGATTTTTCACAAAATCTATAACCAAATCCCTAGATGAAGGTGCCACAAAAGGGTGTGCAGGATCTTTAGGAGTAATTCCCAGAGCATTGCGAAGAAGATCGGCATCCAGAGAAACCACAGTTCATCCAGTTGGAAACTGTATATACCAAACTTGGTATCCATAGTCAGAGTGTTCCAAAATTACTGAATGTAGATTGATGGAACATTAGTTGAAGCAGTGAAAGCACCGAAGAAGTTGGTGTTATGTAGGATATCCAATGAAATGAGAAAGATGGGATTCTTCTGCTTTCGTTGAAGGTCCATAAGAAGATTGCTCTTTCCAATCGGCAAGCGTGCCTTAACAGGAACCAATTGATCATCGGTTCTGGTAGGAACAGGGATATTTCCTTCAGACATCTTATCTGCTTAAGAGTATCAACAAAGATAGACCATGTAAAACCCAAAAATTTGGTTTATATTTCTATTTCACTATTTTGAATATAACCTAGGTTTGAATAATAAGTCTTTAACATTAAAACTTTAGGTTATAATTATTTGTGTATTATTAATTTATAACATAAGATATGTAGTTTATAAAAAAAAGATATAATCTTCCTAATTTATGTATATAAATCCCCCCTGGAATTATTAGATATTTTGTTTCCTTTTTGCAAAACCTATTTTTAGTATTAAGTGTAAAAGGATTAAGACAAATCTTTTTAAATCTTCTAAAAGGATAGGAAAATTTTGTCCCCTCTCATCTCTATATATATATGGCTGATTTCTATCCTTCTCCCTTATCACTCTCTCTCAAAAATTTATCCTCTAAAACTTGTGTAATCACTCTTAGAATTTGTAAGAAGAAGTTGGTGAATTCGGTAGAAGTATTCAAGCTTTATGTTCTTGATTCCTTGGTGTCTTGGTTGTTCTTGTTTCCATCATTCCATAGGTATTCTATGATTTTCTTGATTCATCTTTCATGTCCATGATTCATACAAAGGTTTTCTTCATAAAATCATAAAAAGGAAAACATGTGTTAATAATCTTGTTAATTTGTATAAGGTTTAATCTAGTTAAAATGCTGTAATAACATGTTATGAAACCCTAGATAATCATTAATGATGTTTTAATGAAAACCTACAAGATTAGAAACCTTAGGGTTGTTTTGATTGGTGAAAGTTAGGGTTTTTGATGTTTAAAATTTTTGGGCATAATTTTGGTCATGTTTAACGGGGTGTATCTTGATAATAAAAACGTTTTTTAACACGATTCTTGAGCCTAAAGTTAAATTAAAGGAGTCTAGTTTCTAGAAAATCCGGGCTCATGTCAATTGGAGGTAGGGAAGGTCAATTTTTAGATTTTATAAGATTAAGTGTCGAATCTGGAATTTCTATCGGAAAAATTCAGTTGTAGTGTTTGATTTTTAATTCGAAAACCGTAAGGAGTTAGCATCTAAAATTTTATTTGGTAAATCTTCATGAAATTAGTTACATTCACGATTGTTTTCAGAATTTTCTGAGTTGTCTATGTTGGGTTTTTACACGTCAACTTTTCAAAGGTTCTGCCAGGTCAAAATTCGGGTCAGTTTTGGGTAACAAGGGTTAAAGGGATACTTAAACTTGGAAATAAAATCAACCAAAAATCAGGGATATATTAGACATATATGGGAACCTTTGTAATTTTTGGTATTTTTTAAAAAGTTTTATGGGTCTTTTAAGCTTGGAAACTTACCTTAAAAACTAGACAGATTCTGAAAATTTAGGAAACCCTAATTAGGTCACTTAAACTCTATATATGGTAAGATCAAGTGATAAAACTTATAAAATAAGATGGATAACAATATGTAATCATGGATTTATGTAGATTCGGTGAAGAGGTTTTGATCTTTTATCTCCGTGTTCGTTCTCTCTGTTGCTTGTTTGTTAAGGTACAAATATTCCGTTCCTTTTAGTAAGGACACCTTATGATTTAAATATCCATTGCCTTAGCTACTTTGATTCAGTTGATATTCGTTTGATATTCCATTTGATTTGCTATCCGTAATCATGGCTCCTTTGATATTCACTGATATTCTGTTTTATTTAATATTCGCAATTATGATTCTGTTGATCCTTGTTTGAATATGATGTTAGATCCGTTATCTTGCCTTGATCATTAGTATATTGTTCACTTATATCTTCTGGCTAAATCTTGCCCGAGCTATTTAAACTAGTCATGGAGGTACCATGACCATGTCATTAATGCACCAATGGCATGTGATTGTAGATTTTTACACCATATATATAATATATAATAAAATATAAAATATATATAATCTAAAAACAACAATCAATGAAACCGAGAAGTAGTATAGAGTGTTCCCGGGTCGTTTATCCCCAACGAGGCTGGAACGAGGCTGGGTATTATCCACTTCTATAACGAGCCACACTGTGGGGGGGCGCGCGGGGGGGGAGCGGGCAGGATGAAGGACGCCATGGAAAAAATAGATGACTAATCGATAGATTTGGAGTTTGAAGGGAGGAAATTGTGTTTGGGGAGTGGTGGAAAAGTCGAGAAGGCTTAATCAATAAGCGCAAACAAAAGAAGCGGCGTGTTCAATATTGTTTTTACGGATCGTGGGGGGTGGTGGCTTGTGCTTGTTTTATTGGGGTGAAGGGGGCGTGTAATATTGTGTTAGCGGGGGGGTGGGGGGGGGTGGGGGGGGGGTGGTTCACCTCCAAACCCCGCATATCCTATCTCCATTTTTTTTTTTTTCCACAAACTTACCCCTCCCCCCCACCCCACTCTCATCCATTTTTTTTTTTTTTATTTTTTTTTTTGTCACCCCCCCCCAATCTTTTTTTTTTTTTTTTTTTTTTTTTATTTTTTTTTGTTTTTTTTTATTATTTTTTTTTTTTTTTTTTTTCTCATCACTTTTTTGTTTCTTTTTTTTTTTTTTTTTTTTTTTGTTTTTTTTTTTTTTTTTTTTTTTTGTTTTTTTTTTTTTTTTTTGTTTTTTTTTTTTTATTTTTTTCTTTTTTTTGTTTTTGTTTTTATGTTTTTTTTTTTTTTTCTTTTTTCATCTTCCTTTTTTTTTTTTTTTTTTTTAGAAAAACCCTAAAAAATTTACGAAATTAAGCTGAAAAAACGAAAGCTCGATTCCGAAACAAAGGGGGGAGGACTCCAGGGAGGGAGGAGGGGAAAGGGGGGGGAAAGGGGGGAAAAGGGAAAAGGGATATGGGGAGGAAAAGGTGCGGGAGAAGGGGGGGAAAGGGAATGGAGGAGAAAAGAAAGGGAGGAGAAAAGGAAAGGAGGGGGTGGAATGAAGGAGAGCTGGAGGAGTGGAAAGGAAAGTTGGGAGAAGAGGGGGAAACGGGAAGGAAAGGAGGGAAGGGAAGAAGGGGGGGGAGGGAAGGGAAGGGGGGTGCGTGGGACGGGTGGCGGGAGGGGGGAGAGGGAAAACGGGGAAAGAAGGGGAGGGCGGGAAAGGGGAGGGGGGGGAGAAAGGGGGGGGGGATGTGGGCGGATGTGAATGAATTTGGGTGTAAGGGAGAGAAAAGGGAGAGTAAGGGAGAGAAGCGGGGGCGGAAAACGGGTGAGCGAGGAGGGGGGGGGAAGAGGACGCGCGGGCGCTTGTAAAAGGGAGAATAAGGCGGGACGGAGGAAAAGGTGGGGGTTGGGGATGGAAGGAGACACCTGGAAGCGGACTAGGCGGAGAGGAAGCGGCTAAAGGAGGTAGGTGAACGGAGGGGGGGGAGAGGACGATGGTCGGCGGGAAATGGGGGGGAGGAGGGGGGAGGGACGGAAAAAGGAGAAGGAAGGGGGAAGTGAAGCGTTGAAATGGGAAAAGGAGGGGGGAGGAGGGGATGGGGCGGTGGGGGGGAAATTAGTTAGTGGGGGTGAGGAGGGGAAAACCTGGAGTGAATGTGGGGGGGACGGAAGGGAAGAGCCGGCGCTCAGAAAGATGGGTGTGTATGGGCGGATGGGATGTGGGGAAAGTTGGGGAAAGGGGAAAACAAAATCTATTAAAAATAACCTGGCGTTGGAGGACAGGAATAAATTTGTCACTTCTAAATGATCTACGGGAACGAAATAAGAAGAATGAAAAAGAGTAGACGAAAAGGAGTTCGTGCGGTTGACCCAAAAACTGAGTAGCAAGAGCAAAATGAACCGCACCCGGATTCCGGTTCTTTAAAAAAGGGAAAAGTTGTAAAATGACTAGGAAATTTTTGTGATTTTTCCTGCAAACTATATGACTAGAAAATTGTTCTAAAAAATGAAAATATTTTTTTGATAAGTTTTTGTATTGTTTTTATGAATTGATGTTTAGAACTTTTAACGAAATTAATTATAAAAAATATTAAGAGACTACGAAAAATTCTGAAAAATTGATAAAAAATACTAGGACACTTAATGAGCCTACGAAAAATGAGGAAACAAAAAGTTTGCTTAATGAATAAGCACCGATAAGCTGTTAGCAGGTTATGGGCTTGATAGCCTAAAAAGACTATAAGTACAAAGGTCCTTGGGTCTTTAACGGAAAAGACCCAGGGGCGCTAGTGTGGGGAGGGGGGGGGGTTGATATGTCGTGTAGGTGGGGAGGAGGGGGAGGGTCAAGGGATGGGTCAGAAGGTGGGTGTACGCAAGGGGACTGGAAGCCCCGAATAAGCTTATACAGCTTATTAGCTTAACAAGCCAAAAACCCCCTTAAATAACTAAGCCCTTGAGTCTTTAACGAAAAAGACCCAAGGGCGCAGTGGTAAGAGTGTGTGTTATAAAGGGGACTGTATCGAGAGGTCACGGGTTCGAGTCTTGCTCACCCGGACCTCTTGTCTTTCCCCTTTTTTTTTTTTTTTTACGAAAAGCACTTAATAAGCTTAAAAATAAGCTTAAAGGTGGCAGTTTAGCTTAAAGGGCTTTAAAAGCTAATTTTTGCTAAGTCATTTTGGACTTGTGGTCGAATAAGCTAAGTTTGAACTAAAACAAGCTAAAAAAGGGTCTAAACTAATCTAAATAAGATCTAAAAGGTTTAAAGCTTAAGGTAAAATAAGCTGTTAAAAGTACTCATGATGACAGAAACACTAACAAGGCTTAAAGGCTAAAAGGCAATAAGTTATTTAGACAAATAAGCTAGGAAAAGGCTAAACAAGCTTAACAACTAACTAAATAATCTAAATAAGCTGGTTAGGAACACAAAGGAGCTTATGACATAAGCTGAATAAGCAAAAATGAAAATTAAGCAATCCCTATACCTAAATCATGTAAAAACAGTGAAGAGATAAGTTTGAGCTTAAAAATAAGCCAACAAATGAGCTTTTCAAAAGCTGAAACTTAAGAGGCTTATAGAAGAGCTTATAAGCTCTTAAAATAAGCCAAAAGATTGGGCTTAAATGGACAGAGAGGATAAGCAATGAGAGCTTAAAGTCTCCCCTTTGCACCAGGGGAGATTTTAAGCTAAACTCAAGGGCTTATTTGACAGCTTTTAAAAAGCTGTCAAATAAGCTCTAAACAAAAAATTAAGCTGAAACAGATTGAGTACCCTAGCTCATGAACTTATGCACCAATTTTTAGCTTTGAAAAACCATAAAAACCTGCTGATTTTTGATAGTGAAAAATGGGTTTTGCCCTTTTTTTAAAACTGATACAAAAAACTTTAGTGATTTGACTTACCAAGTCAAATGACCCCAATGTGTGTTAACAGCCTGTGTTACACACAAAATGACTCACTTTTTGACACTCAAACTTGAGATCCAAGTGCTTATTCTAAATAAGCACTTGAAGCCTTTTCTAAAATCCCACAGTTTAAAGAATGACTTGGAAAAACTTTGAAAATCAATTTTCAAACTTGAAACTCTTAAAAACAGCTTAAATGAGCTTAAATACTTAAGCTAAAACTACTTGAGACTCCACAACCCATGCACAAAGCATTTTGACCCGTTTTAAGGCTTATGCCAAACACCCCTTTAAGTTTTAACAAGTGATTTTTAAAACTGTTAAAGCTAAGTTAGACTAAAATTTTAAAAACATTAATACTACTTATACAACCTAGGACTATAAAAAGATAAAAAACAAGATAAATAAGCACTTGAAAAGAGGAGAATAAGCTAGACAGAATAAGCTTGATTTTGACAGCTTTAGCAACTTGAAAGTAAGTGAAAGAAAAATTAACCACAAGGCATATTTAGACTTAAATGAACATTAATAAGCACAAATAGAACAGAAATAAGCTAGGAATAAGCTAATAAGCTTAATGCTACAGTAAATAAGCAAAATTTTGAAAGAAAAGTACCTTTGATCCTTTGTTCATAAAGGACTCTTTGAAGCCTAATTAAGCTCTAAATCCTACCCCAAGCTTATAATTAAGCTTTAACTAAGCCATAACCCAATAAGCCATCCATATCAGCTTATTCATCCAAGCTTTTTAATCCAACAGTACCTTACTCTTTCACCCTTTTTTTTTCTTGAATTTTTCTTAACAGTGGCTAACAACAGGTTCTTAAGATGCTTAAAATTGAGATTTTAAAGGATTTTAAGAACAAGTGAAACCTTAAAACACAAATAAGAAAAGCTTGCTTAAATTTTCATTAAACCAAAGGAGATTACAAGTACATAGAAACTTTTAACTTAAAAATACTGAGAAATACTTTAAACTACTCTAAAAAAAACTACTCAAAAACTAACTGTTGGCCATAATGGCTTTACAAAGCTATATATAGAAAAAATTCGACTAGGCTCTTCTTCTTTTTCTTCTCTCACTTGTGTTTCTTTGAAGACACATAAAGGAGTTGTGTTTGTTGTGTGAGTGGTTCACAGCTTCAATCTTGGCCCTTCAATTCTTCAAAAATCAATCTTGGCCGTTGGGATGATCATTGAGAAGTGTGGGATTGCCACATTGGCAATCTTACAGCTGGGAAACTTAGTGGAGGAGGGGGGAAAGGATTGACCATGGGGGAATTGGGGTTACAGGGTAATAGGGGTGAGGTGAACCCGTGATTGGTTGGGAGTTGAAATGGGCGGGAAAATGAGTTGTACAAAGGTTGGGGGTGACAGGGCATGGGTTTGGGAGATTGGCACAAATGGCCCCTCATGGTTATAACGGGCTTTGCAAGGTTGGTCCTTGTGGTGTTATACTTTTAGGGACTTGGCAAAATAAGTCCTCCAAAGTGTTAAGTCTAGTTGCACCCCACGTCCTTGGTGGTTATAACTCTATGGACTTGGCAGAATTAGTCCATGGAGTATAACTTTGCCAATTTGGCAATTTGGCCCTTCTCTTCTTTTTTCCTCTTTTCTTCTTTACATATAAGTTTAGGGATTTACAAGTTCAGTCCCTAAACTTATATTTCTTTGACTTTTGGCCTCGGGGTTGACTTGGGTTGACTTTGACTTTGACCAGTTGACTTTTTGACTTGATTGACTTTTCGGCTTCGATTTGGCTTTGTCTTTCACAGTCTTTTCCATTCCGAGTCCGGTTTTGTCGTTTTGGCTTTGTTTTTCGTCCTTTTCTTAGTTATCCGTTCCTGCACAATACAATTAGCAAAACAAGCATATATTTGGCATTTTAAGTCTGATTTTGGTTATTTTAGCTCGTTTTTAAAGGTAAAAGGTATGTGTAATTAAGCACATACCAAAATCCCCCATACTAAGGTATTGCCGTGTCCTCACGCAATGTTATGAAGTAAACATTTACGAAAACTAAGATTTTCAATCCCCCTCAACTAATAACCTCGAAAAGTAGCTAAGTGTTTGTCAAGGGAAACTAAAAATCAAAAGATTCGACAAGTCCCGTTTTCACCATTTTTTATTCATACACTAACTATCCCTAATATTTTTGGATTTTCCTTTTTCTTTTCTCGACTTCCTGTTTGACTTCCTTTATTATATCAACATTGGGATCATAGAATGAGAAACGCCCATAGAATAATCTACGGATGTCCTGACGGATAAATTCATCGTCCCCGATTTTTCACTAGCTCCAAACCAAGCAATTAAACAAGATCATGTCGTTTTGGATTTACTCAATACAACTTAGCCTTATACAAGCTAAGCAAGATCTATTCTATTGGGATCAACATTATCCAAGATCGTGGATCACATCTTCCTTAAAGAACCATCGAGGATAGTTCCCATCAAATTTAACCTACAATTAAAGACATGCAAACAACACCAAACGTAAAATTCTAAAAAATTTAGAACAAACCATAAGTAAAAAGATAGGCATGGGGTGCCTCCCACTAAGCGTTGTTTCTTGTTCGATTCATGAGCTTGACTCCACCCTTATTTACTCTCTTGAAATCAAGTGTGAGTAAAAGTAGCAATAAACACCATAAGGGTGTAAGTTTGCTATGGGGTGGGGAAATGATGAATTAAGATTATACTTGAAAGGAAATTTCATTTGCCTCCCTACCTTACATGGTTTGGTTAATGACTTAGATGACTTGAACACTCCATATAAGGGACTCAATTGTTGAATATGAATGAAGGGCTCAAGTTCTTCGTTTGTCTTTAGGATCCATGAAGGCACCTTTATCTTCGTAAAAAAATGACCGATGATATTTAGCTAGTAGCCATTCGAGCTCCTCTATATCCCTAGTAGGGTTACAATCTCCCTCCTTGTCAACCACAGTATTATCCAAGAGCTCATATCCAAATTTCTTTAAAAGCTCGTCCAAAATCGGGTTAGTAGCCGACAATACATAGCCGGCACTACATAAGCCAAGCTTTTAACTAGCTACTCAAGCTCGAGCTCGTTTTACTCGAGCTCGAGCTTAATACTCATGAAATTGAGTCGATATCAAACAAATATTAGTGCTTAATTAGTTTGAGGAGTCGAGCTTTAAAAACTACTATTTGGCTTAGCTCATTTGAAAACTTATATAAATATCACGAGTCGAACGAGCCGAACGAGCTAGTCGAGCTTAATGAGCCGAACGAGCTACTCAAGCTTAACAAGCCAACACTTAATCTATATAAGTTTTTAAGCTTAATTTATTTTAAAATTTTAAAAATATTTTTCTAGTATTATTAAGATTCAAGTTGTATCTTAAATTTTTTATTTCTAAGTTACATACTTATTTGAATGTAAACCTACGCTTTTTTATTAGACTTTGTTTTATAAGCTCTTTATTTTCTCTTTCTATGTGGGGTGTGTTTTCTTTTACTTTTTCTTGAACATGTGTTTTTCTTTATTACTTTCATCTTCTATATATAATAAGTACATAATTTTCTTATTAGTTATTACAAGTTTTTCAACCAAGTAAATGATAACTCTTTTAAGTTTAATTCTATATAAATATACTTACTTATCTTATCTAAACTTATATAAAGCATTTGAATGCGTGTTTTTATTTCCATAAGTGCTAAGTGATTTAAGTTGACACACTTCTATCTTATAGAATGATCTTAAAACATGTTTTGGTCAAAGTATATTGATTTATAAACTTGTAAAAAGCTATGTAATTCTTTCTAGTAAACGAGTCATTCACATATACCCACTATAGACATGGCATACATATGGATTATGGAGTATCAAAGTAAAATTCAAACTAATTTGATATTTGATGAAGTTGAGTGTGACATTGAGCTAATAAGGGTTATGTTATCTTTCCCTCTTACGAGTTGATTCAAGATATAAGTTACATGCTAAAATTTATGATTTTGAATGAGAGTTGAGTCGCAAGTTAAAAATTATATATCATACACACAAATAGATATAAACCAGCCACACACATAAAAGCATACATAAGTAAGAAGAAAACTTAAAATGAGAAGGATGATAAATTTTTATTACCACCAATTTGAGATGCTTCGACTTGAATTAGACACATCTTTATCCATTTAGATGCATCTCAATTGGTTCCGAAAGTGATTTTGAAGTGAAAATGTTGCAAAGTAGTACTAGCAAATTTGACCCGCATGGAACAAAAATTACATAGGATTCGCCTAACTTGATTAAATGCATCTTATATATGCACATGCATCTAATTTTTAAACCTACACACTATATTAATTTTGAAAAGTGTTCTCTATATTAAAATGACACTCGTGTTCATCTTGTATTAACATACGGTTGCTACTAAAACTCTACTAAATTGTTTTATTACTTTAGTTCATGCTCACTTGTATACTAACTACTTTTTCATCGCTTTTGTTTGTTTATATAACATCTTCATCTCGCTCAAAATCCTGCACCCAATACCAATTCGTTTTCCATGCGTAAACTAGAATTATGATGATGTTATTGTCATCTCGAATGATGATGATGATAAAGACATGCTAACGTCGATTGTTGAGAACTTCATAATTAAGTTTTGGTAGTTGGGCGAAAAAAGGTTTAGATTCTAATTGATGAAAGTAAAAGTGAAGAAGATGAAAAGTGAATCATATTGAAACTTATGTCTATAAAAAATGTATGAACTAATCATGCAACTATAAAATCTTGTCGCCATAAAATCCCGTTGCTATGCACGATGTTGATCCCAATCCTAGATCGATTCTTTACCTTGTAAAGAGTATGTTACCTTGGATAAATCCAAAATAACAATAGTAGAAACTTTGTGTGTATATCAAAGAGTATGCGGAATCTACTCTTTAATACTCTAGAAGATATATCAATGAAACAGTAGATATGAATGAACAAAAATGCTTCAATATTATTAATGATAAATAATACGAGTACGTTGTGTAGTACTAGGGTTTACAGCCTTGAAGCTATTACAATGAGATGCTGTGTAGGTATGTCTATGATAATGAGATGAATGAGATGAATTGAGATAATAAACTAGATGCCCTATGATCTCCTTTTATACACCAAGGAGTCCTAATGAGCTTACAATACTTTCCTAAATATTTAGTCAAATATATTAAATACAATGACTAAATATTAAATACTTTCCTAAGTATTTAGTCAAATTCTCAATCAGCATTAATCTCTTCAATCATCATTAATCTTCAGTCTTCTGTTTGACTAATCATCATAAACTTTAGTCAATTAGCATTAACTTCAGTTGAAACAACAAGAAGACTTTCAGCAGCATTAACTTTCTCACCAGCAGCATTAACAAGTTTTGACATTGGCAGCATTAACCAGATACTTGGCAGCATTAATACGAACCAGCATTAATAATCTTAACCAAACAGCACAAAGAAGTTATATATGAGAATACTGACTATTTAGTACTGGCAGTTGTAATCTTGATGCAGTACGAACTGTTTTCTCTAGCAGGTACTAACCTGTTGGCTTGCAGTACTAACTCATCCTTGAGTACTAACTCTGAAGCTGTTTAATTCCCAACAATCCTCCTCTAAACTTGTCGATTTAACCTCAAATCAACAAGTTTCATTGAAAATTAAACCTTCCATTTTCTTTGTTGAGAGGATTCTTGCCAAACACTTACTTTTCTTAGGTCTTTCTGCCTTTTATTGCACTCTTCGCTGGATTCTTCTGTTCTTTGTTGCACTCTTGCCGTCAACCCCTGAATTTGTCATCTATCTGCAAACAAAAGTGGATCTTCATTAATCAGAGTCACAATTTTTCCTCCCCTGTTTATAGGATCACTCCAAATCAACTTCTTTATGTGAAAAACCAAGCATCACAGACTTGAATCTTCCTTGAGCATTAATGCAATCCAATCTTTTCAAAGGAACTGATTTGCACTAATGTTTTTAGACATACAGATCTACCACTCTTATTTCTTTGGCATCCAGACCCAACATGCCGATGCTTTTAACAGCATTAAATCACCCTTTTCCCTGACATGTAATAAAATAATTTTATCTGAATGGCTACCATATCAAACCTTTGAATAAAATCTTTTGTAATGCTTTCTTTTTGAAAAGGGCCTGTGAACATTGAGTTGTGCTTGATATTATGAAAATAAGGTACCTTTGACTAGCACAATGAATTGTTGAATTGGGGTGAGCATATAAAAAGGCTAACAGTATTAGAAGACCTAGCTACTAAAAGGTCTACCAGTTTAACAGAACCCTGAACAGTATTAACAGGCTGCAGTATTAAAAGATTTTAGGCTTAGTCTTCATCTAAAACTGCTCTTGGATCCATATTTTTGTGGCACAATGAGATAAGAGGTTTTAGAATAGTAGTACATTATCCTTAGATTGTTATATTATTATTCCACTTACTATTCTGTTTCCTCTGTTGTTAGCAGACCCACCCTGTATTGAATGTGATCAAAACTTCCACAGATACAACATGCCGTTTTTATTAAACACAAGTTAATCCTAACTGATTAGATTTTGACCATTCTGTTCCTTAGTTTCCCCTAGGTCTTAGAGACCTGTAAACTCTGCATACCTAACGAGACCTTTTAACAGGTTTCACAAACTCTTTCTAAGTAGCAGTAGTGTATAACAGTTTTTTCTTTTCCACTTAGGAGGTTAGAGCTCATCATCATCTGACACCCAAGTCTTTACATAATTGGACATCATTAGTTCTCATAACTTTTACTTATGTTTCCTACATCCTAACATGATTAGAGCTATACGAAAAACCTTTTCTTTCAAACAATGGTCTACCTTAATTAAAGACATAATCATAGCTAGTTTCAAGTATCAGTTATATGATGTTGTTCCAAAGAGTCAATTCAGTATCTCTCCTTAGACAAATTATCTAACTCTTTAACACAAATCAATGGTATTCTTTAAACTAGAATCCCTAGGACCATACTCATTTACCTCGGGTTCTTTGAATTCTTCAAGACCTGAATAATATAAGTCTAAAGTTGTTGGTCTATTAAGAATCAAAGGATGAGGTGAGGGGACAGCATTATAACCAAAACCCTTTTTGCTCTTGTCAGTTATCTGACTTCCCTAACAATTGTTCAAAGTCCTTTTGCAGATATCAAAACTTTATGTTAATCTTAACTCAACCCCTCCTTTTCGTTGTTTAACTTTTCAAGTTCAGCCAATAAGTAATCCTATCTGATATTCTTTGCTACAATACACTTCTTTAAAGTCAAAAGCAATTCCTCAAGAGAAAAGAACTTCATGTTCCTCTATATTTTAACAGATTAGACCTTCTAAAGTTGCTAAACCTCTTTTGTATGAAGCTGCTTTAAAATCAGTATCACTTAATTTAACAAGCAAATCATCATACTGTTTCTTTAGAGCTTCATAGTTTTTCAGACAATTTTTTTAACAAGATTTATCATTTGTTACCTCAGAGTCTGAGAATGCCATGTTTGCCTAAATTTCTTCCTCTGCCATGTCACTCCAATCAAATCCAGCACCATCTATAGCACACATTTCCTTACATAATCAATCTCAATCTTTATTGCCATTTGTTGAAGTCTACCTTATATTCTATTACTGTTGTATGCTTACTCCTAGTGCTACTGCATTCCTCTGGCAAAATTTCCCATTTTATGGCAGTTGATAAACTTCTAACCTTTGATTTATCAAATCCAGTTTAGTGTTGCTTCCATCAATGATGATTTCCCTTCTAGTTCTTCTGATAGTGAACATTCTTGCCCTCATGCTTAAGTAGTACCATATTGTCACTTTAAATCCATCTTCCAAATCATACATGAGTTTGCTCAAGTCTTCATGAACTAGTTGAGACCCTTTTGGTGATTGGACAGAAGGCATAACTGCAGAAACACTATAAGCTAGCAGTACAAATTTTAGTTACTGGCAGTATTAACCTTTGTGTAGCAGTACTAACTTAGGGTTAACAATATTAATATCAATTAGTACTGCTTGCGCCTTGAAGTAGTTAAAAATCCAAGTTTTTTTATCATCAATGCTTGCACCAACAGATTTTCTTAACCTTCTGTTCAACATTTTAAAATGTTATACATATCATCCAACCCATAGTATCAAAAATCAGGTTTGTTCATGCCAAACTAACACATGTGATACCTCCCATCAGAAGGAAGCTCCTTGAAAAATTTACATTTAGATCTCTGGAGGAGTACCACACCCCGAATTGCCAATCGTACTAACAAGCCTTGAAGCCGATAAGATAGAATCAAGTGATTCTGAGCTTGAAGCACTAAAGTTTTCATACTGTTGTTTCAACAGAGCCTTCTGTGTCTTCTTTGTTGCTTCATTGCCTCCAAATCGAGCTTTAATTGCAGCAAACATTGATTGAGCATCAACATACTGGTCGAAGGTAAGTTGATGTTCATTGGGCAGTGCCATGATAAGTAGACTCTTCTTGCTCTTTACATCAGTCTCTTTTTACACGACTATTCATCAATATGTAGAAGGCACAATCATCTTTGTTGCTGTTGATGTACCAGTTTCTGATGGTGTTGTTACAGGAATAGAATCCCATGAATTACCTATTCACTGTGACCTCCCATTAGACATATCGCGGATCTAAAAATACTGTTTTTGATCTCTGAACTCCCGACATCTCATACTCCCGAGTTTGAGCATAGTGAAAGCTTAGCTAAAAGCAATTGTTAGTGAATTCTCCAACTCCATTACTATAGATCAAAGAGTTTTCTCCAAAGCACATGGCTCTGAACACTTGTTGACCCAATCCCTAATTCCTCTTCTCATACACTTGTAAATAGAATGTTACTGGATAAATCCAAAATACCTATATAGAAACGTTTGTGTGTATATCAAAGAGTATCGGAATCTACTCTTAAAATCTCTAGAAGACATAAATCAATGAAACAGTAGATAGAATGAAACAAAAAACATGCATCAATATTTATTGCGATAATAAATGAGAGTACTCTGTGTAGTCTACTAGGGTTTACAACCTTTGATCAATTACCAATGAGACATGCTGTGTAGGTATGTCCTATGATAATAGATAAATGAATGAATTGAGATAAAAAAAACTATATGCCCTAGGAATCCTTTTATATCACCAAGGAGTCCAATGAGCTAACATACTTTCCTAAAAATATTAGTCAAAATATTATTTGAAATACAATGAACTAAATATTGGAAACATATAAAATAATTTTTTTATACAACAAAGGTTATACTTGTAAAATCATTAGTTTTTCTTTCTTTTCTCTCTAACTCCAGAACTAACTCGGGATCACGAAATAAAAAGCCAAATTCTATTTCTCTCATCTTCTTTTCTACCCATTTTTATCACTTCTCTTCTCTTCCTTTTATTTCAAAACCCAGGAACAGAGCGTAAGTGTTTGTGAACACTCTTGGAGAGCAAATCATTCATGGCAACAAGAAAGGACGAAAGTACTTCAGATTAACATATCCATGCCTGGTACTTTCTAAAATATCGCAAAGTGCAAAGGGTTATGTCATAGACCTAAACTCAACTGAGTTGTTGATGAAATTTTTGTAAATCACTACGTAAGTATTGAATCGGTTTATGTGATTAGGTTCTACTATGTTTTGATAGTAACCTATTGGTATTGTGAGAGTGGTTCTCTCGCAAGTGGTCTTCGTAGAAATGCTAAAGGGTTACACTTGTGCACACTAAAAGGTTCGTGCATGATATTCTAGATGTTTTATAATATCGCAACAAGATTTGGACTTAGAGAGATCTTGTCAAAATGTAAAACCCCTTTCTATAAAACCCAACTCTAAACCTTTTATAAAACCCAACTCAAAGCCTTTTAGACAACTCAAAATATTTATATAACAAGCTTACCACTTGAAGATTTATACTTTAATAAAATGATTAAATGAGAACATATAGATGGATATAATCTTTACTAAGGGCTTTGAGTATACTCCCTTTTGAACAAGTAGGTTAAAGTCACTTTGAGTAAATGCATTCTCCTTAGCTAAATGCATTCTTCTTTTGAGGATTAATGTTTACTTAATATGCAAATTACTTAACTTGGTTATAAGTTAATTATGTCTTAACAAAGATTATAATATTTGAAATTTAAATCAAGAAGCTCCTTTGCGTTGCTTTGTGTATATGTTAGTAGTCGTAGTCCAAAATGTGCAGTACTCAGTGTTGCAAAAAAGATCTACAAGGCCGATTAATCGCCGCCTAGGTGCTATAAGGTCACCGACCTTGCCGTTTATGTTACTGGGTCAAACAAATAGGTCAACCATGGTCAACGGCGATCAACGGTGCTCAACGGCGATCAAACTCGCCGGAAACCTTCTTATCTTGCCGAAAGTACCTAAACTCACCGTAAACATATTTTGATCACTTATAGTAACTGTTTAAATCTATTACAAGTTGTTTTTAGAAAATAATCTTGCCAATATTACCTAAAACTCACCGAAAATTAGGGGTGGCAATCGAGTCATGTTTGAGTTGACCTGTTCAAGTTCGCGGGTTGGCGGGTTATTATAACTGTTGGGATTAAAAGTCTTCTTGATGCTGTTAGAATTACTGCTACTCAAGTTTATGTTAATACTGCTCTGATGAAGTTAGTACTGCTCATGGACTTCAAAGAAAATATGCTAAGTGTTTACTACTGCTAGTACACAGTTAAGACTGCTCAGTTAAAGTTAATGCTGCTAGTGAAAGCTACTACTGCTAGTACAAAGACTGCTTGAAGTTAATGCTGCTGAAAATTTACTACTGCTCAAGAAAATATTCTAAGTAGTTAGTACTGCTAGTATTAAGTTAGTACTGTTAGTTAGTATTGTTAGTTAGTACTGCTTACTTGATATGTATTAGTTGTTTATAGAAAAGATTTTATATACTTAGGAAAGTATTGTAAGCCGAGTAGGACTCCTTGGTGTATAAAAGGAGGTCCTAGGGTGTTAGCCTCAAAATATTGAGTCGACCAATGAAAGTTTGTTCATAATTATATTAGGTCTCGGTCACTAAATTAATATACGTTGTAATAGGCTAGACGGGAAAACGGGCTCTGATTTGTAATCTAATCGGTCACGTGTATCGGGCGAAAGCCCAAGTCAATCCCGAGCCCGGCCCAAGTAGAAGCCCACACGCCCCATGTAGTTGTGTAGGGTATATATACCATTTTCCATCAAGGAAAATGGTGTTGGTTCATTTGTAAGAATTCCATTTGCAAGTAATTCAACCATTCCATTTTTCTCTCTTGACTTTCTCTCACTACTTTCTCTCTCTACAAATCTTCTCACCTCCTAGCTTATTTTCTTGTTCTTAGTAATGAAGTGAAGTGATTATTGGGTAACCGACATTTGGTATCAAGAGCCTCGGGTGTTTAGTGTTTGATTTGTGGATTAAATACTTATTTCGTGACTTATTGAAAAAAATAACCACACGAATTCGTGGTTTGGTTAAGCTTTTGGAAGAAAAACGTGTACTTTTGTGTTTCTTATTCTTCCTAGCTTTTGGAAGAAGTTCTTGGTTTTACTGATATAATCGCGAGTGGAAATTCCACTCCGTATTATGATCCAATTGTTGCTACTTCTTCTCCTACCCTAACTCCATTTGGGGATAGTGATTTCCTGCTTCTCGAAGAAGCCGACTCTTTCCTTGGTCTAGCAGATGATCCGGATTGTCCAGCATATAATCCATTCTACTATGATCCTGAGGGGGACATCCTGCTTCTAGAAGCAATTTTGAACAGTGAACCACCACCCCCACTCCCAAATCATAAACAATATATGCCTGGAGGTAGGAAAGAGCTCAAACTCTGTGAAGCTAAAACCATTGAACCTTCCGTTCATGAACCTCCCGAGGTTGAACTCAAGGAACTGCCTCCCCATCTCGAGTATGCATTTTTGGAGGGCGACAACAAGTTGCCCGTCATTATTGCTAAAGAGTTGGATGTTGAGGAAAAATCCGCTCTCGTAAAGGTGCTAAAGTCCCACAAGCGAGCTCTCGCTTGGAAACTTTCTGACATTCAGGGTATCAACCCGGAATTTTGTACCCACAAGATTCTTATGGAAGAGGACTATGCACCAGCAGTCCAACATCAAAGAAGAGTAAATCCAAAAATCCACGATGTTATTAAAAAGGAGGTTGAAAAACTTCTCGAAGCTGGATTGATTTACCCTATCTCCGACAGTCCCTGGGTTAGCCCGGTACATTGTGTACCAAAGAAGGGAGGAATAACTGTGGTAATGAACGAGGAAAATGAGTTGATTCCAACTCGTTTGGTTACCGGATGGCGGGTATGCATTGACTATCGTAAGTTAAATGAAGCCACCCGCAAAGACCACTTCCCTCTACCGTTCATGGACCAAATGCTTGAGAGATTAGCGGGGAATGAATACTACTGTTTCCTCGATGGTTTCTCCGGTTATTTCCAAATCCCCATTGACCCCCGTGATCAAGAAAAGACTACTTTTACTTGCCCATACGGAACGTTTGCCTACCGTCGCATGCCTTTCGGCTTATGCAATGCTCCAGGCACGTTTCAACGATGTATGTTAGCAATCTTTCATGACATGGTTGAGAAGACGATGGAAGTCTTTATGGACGACTTCTCGGTCTTTGGGAATTCTTTCCAAAACTGCCTCTCCCGTTTAGACCACATGCTTCAAAGGTGTGAAGACACCAACTTAAGTCTTAACTGGGAGAAGAGCCATTTTATGGTCAAAGAGGGCATTGTCCTCGGCCATAAGATTTCTAAGAAAGGGATTGAGGTTGACAAAGCCAAAATCGATGTCATTGCAAAATTACCTCATCCCACCACCGTCAAAGGAATTAGGAGTTTTCTCGGTCATGCCGGTTTTTACCGGCGGTTCATTCAGGATTTCTCAAAAATATCCCGACCAATGACCCATCTCCTTGAGAAGAATACTCCATTCATCTTTTCCGATGACTGCATTCGAGCTTTCCAAACATTGAAAGATAGACTTACGGAAGCTCCAATCTTGATTGCTCCAAACTGGGACCTTCCATTTGAGCTTATGTGCGATGCAAGCGATTTCGCCATAGGTGCAGTTTTGGGGCAACGTCATGAGAAACATTTTCGGCCTATCCACTATGCTAGTAAGACCTTGATTGAAGCACAAACGAACTACACTACGACTGAAAAAGAATTACTTGCCATAGTGTATGCTTTCGAGAAATTCAGGTCTTACCTCATCATGAACAAAAGCATAGTGCATACGGACCATTCCGCCCTTAAGTATCTCTTTGCAAAAAAGGATGCCAAGGCGAGATTGCTCCGATGGGTTCTCCTCCTCCAAGAATTTGACTTCAAAGTTATTGATACTAAAGGAGCCGAGAACCTCGCAGCCGATCATCTGTCCAGATTGGAAAACCCGTATGAAAACGTCAATGATCCTAAAGAGATAAATGAAAGTTTTCCTCTTGAGACGTTAAATATGGTGACCTTTCGTGGAGATTCTAGAACCCCGTGGTTTGCCGACTTTGCAAATTACCACGCGGGTAACTTCGTTGTGAAGGGCATGTCAACCCAACAGAAGAATAAGTTCTTCAAGGACGTGAAACATTATTTTTGGGACGACCCCTTCTTGTTTAAAATTTGTGCGGATCAAGTGATCAGGCGATGTGTGCACGGCAAGGAAGCTCTCGACATTCTCGAAGCTTGCCACAATGGACCCACCGGGGGACATCATGGTTCGCAAACCTCACAGCCAAAAAGATCTTTGACTCCGGTTTCTTCTGGCCCACCATCTATAAAGATGCCCACGAGTTTGTCAAGAACTGTGACTCGTGCCAACGTCAAGGAAAAACTTCACAACGTGATGAGATGCCTCAAAACTCCATCCAAGTTTGTGAAATCTTTGACATGTGGGGCATCGACTTTATGGGCCCGTTCCCGTCTTCACGAGGGAACAAGTATATTCTCGTGGCAGTCGCTTGTCAAAATGGGTTGAAGCGAAAGCAACTCCCCACCAAATGATGTCCCGGGATTTGCAAATTTCTGAAATCTCTCTTCGCTAGATTTGGTGCTCCCCGTGCAATCATAAGTGATCGCGGAACCCATTTTTGTAATGACCAATTTACAAAGGTCATGCAGAAATATGGAGTTACTCACCGTTCTCTCCCACCAGATTATCACCACAAACAAGTGGGCAAGTGAAGTATCAAATCGTGGCTTGAAAAAATCCTGAAAGGACCTAGGTGAAAACCGGCCTCCTGGTCGGAACAAACTATATGAGGCACTCTGGGGGCCTTCCGCACAGCATAACAAAACACCCATCGGGTGTACTCCTTACAAGCTTGTGTATGGAAAGGCATGCCATCTTCCGATCGAGCTTGAGCACAAAGCCTACTGGGCCTTAAAGCAAGCAAACTTCGATCCTGTAATTACGGGTGATCACCGGAAAGTTCAACTCAATGAACTTAATGAACTTCGTGATCATGCCTATGAGAACTCTTTGATCTATAAGGCCAAAACAAAGAGGCTCCATGACTCCAAGATCAAAAACCGTGTTTTCAACATCGGTGATCGAGTCCTCCTCTTTAATTCCAGATTAAAGATTTTCTCGGGCAAACTAAAATCCCGTTGGAATGGCCCTTTCACCATCACTAGAGTATTTCCGTACGGCACTGTTGAGCTTTCTCAAGCCAACGGGCCAAATTTCAAAGTGAATGGTCATCGCGTCAAGCACTACTTTGGAGGGAACGTACCACACTTGGTAGTTCCAGATCTCCAAACTTTCCCCAAGGATCAATAAATCCTTGTGATGGGTCAAGCATCGCGACCCTAAACAAGCGCTTCGTGGGAGGCACCCCATGCTTATCCGTAGTTGTGATATAAATAAGTGTTGTTATTTTGTGAGATAGCTTGTCTTTTCCATTACCCGTGTTTCCTTGTTGTTGTTGCTTATTGTCCAGGATTGCCCGGATTGTGAAGACTCTCAGTTTTGTCATTCATCAAGAGTTTCACATCTTCAGCTTCAATTGGGAATCCGATATCCTAATCTTATCGACTAACGTTTTATCTTTTGGCATACCTCATAAACGGCCTTAGGATTAATGTAATACCCTTCAAAACATCGAGGACGATGTTTAGTTCTAGTTTGGGGGGGTATCTTCGATTTGATTGTTGCCTGCAGCATTGTTCACTGAACCCGTTTTTACCACCAAAATACCAAAAAAATGAAAAACTTTCAAAAATATAATAAGTGTTTGTCACAGTTTTGCTTTTCTTTTGGTAGAATAAGAATAATTTTTTTTGACTTGATCAGGCCGTGTTGTAAAAGTAGAGCCCTAGCTAGTTCCTTTAGGCAAGCTTTCAGGAATTCTATACTTTGAATTTTAAAAAAGTGAAGAACGAGAAATGATAGAGATTTAAATAAAGTTTATGTGCCAAGCAAGATCTTCACAAAACTTATACGCGGAACTTGTGGTTTTCTCTCCCGTTGAATTTCTAATCACCTAAATCATACGTACTCAATTTAATTCAACTAAGTCAATCGATGTTTTCAGAAAAGCTCAATATTTGTAACTTAGTTTTCAAAGCGAGATTTTGTAGTGATTTAAAAGATAAATATCCAAAGAAGCATGAATGAAATAGATGAAAAAATGCATGCATATTGAAATATTGCCATGAAGCATGCAGTTGATATAATGAGAGCAATTAAAAGATGTGTCGTGATATCCCACTCCGCTAGCAACGAGGTGGGGGTTCAAACTAAGACATCTTTACTTCTAGGGATTTGGTGTGTCGTGATATCTCACTTGGAAGAAAGGTCCAGGTGAGGGTTCAAACTAAGACACCAATCCTTAGCCATATTAGGAATAAGGTGTTGATGTGATTTCCCGCTACGCTAGCAACGGGGTGGGTTTTCAAACTAAGAACACCGGTCGTTGGTTGTGATATCCTGCTCCGTTAACCACGAGGTAGGGGTTCAAACTAAGCAACGCATTCCTAGCTTTAAGAACTTATGATTATGATGTTGAAAATGTTGCAAAAAGTTCTAAAGTTTAAATCTCGAAATCAAGTTACGAAGTCTTAATAAGTTGTTGCTTTGAGTCATGATTCATTTTGAATTATGACTATGAAAATAAGTTGATCTATGGTTAAATTAAAATGAGTACACACATTCAATCGTATATCCATGTTGGGAGTTGAAAATTCACAAGTCATAAGTATGAGGGCTTAACATATAAACTTATATCGACAATGATCTTGTTTAATTGCTTAGCTTGGAACTTGTGAAAAATCGAGGACGATGAAATTATCCGTCAGGACATCCGTAGATCACTCTACGGGCGCTTCTCATTCTATGATCCCAGTATTAATAAATAAAGAAAGTCAAACTTGTTAAAAAATGAGAAAATCCAAAAATATTAGTTGTAGTTAGTGTAAATTCAGAAAATGGTGAAAACGGGGCTTACATGTTTACTTCATAACATTGCGTGAGGACACACAATACCTTAGTTTGGGGGATTTGATAAGTGCTTAATTACACATATCTTTTACCTCTAAAAACGAGCTTAAATGACCAAAAACAGACAAAAACTGCCAAATATATGTTTGTTTTGCATTTGTATTGTGCAGGAAGTGGATATCAACAAAAAGACAGAAAACCAAGCCAAAATGACAAAACTGAGCATGGAATGGAAAAGACTGTGCAAAATCAAGGCCAAAGTCCAAAAATGCCAAAGTCAGAGTCAATACTGAAGAATCAGCAGTCAAACCGGAGCCGGAACTGAAGAATACTATTGGATGCAATCTTAACCCATCTGATGGGCCGGGAAAGCCCAATAGTATAATTATGAAGACTGTGAAGACCAAATGGGCCCTCAATCAATTACAACAGCCCATTTGTGTGCAATTGACAAAGACTGTGAAGACTTTGAAGGCCCAATCCTAGCCCAGTTACAGCCAATCTCAGCCATTGTACACACAAAACCCACCTGAACCTTATTGGGCCTTAAAAAGCCCAATAACATAAGCCTAAACTTTATTGGGCCCAGACACACTCAATTGGGCCCAATACAAGCCCAAAAGCCCAAAACAAAACCCAAGCCCAACAAAAGCCCACAATCAATTTTTATAAACCTTAGGGACTAGAATTGTCATTTTTAAAATAGGTTTTATAAAAGAAAAATGGTTTAAACAAACACAAGGGCTGGTTTTGCAATTTACCCTAACCTTTCTTTCACCCTTTTAGTTATGGGAAACCCGCAGGACCATTTTTGCAAAACCCTAACTCTTTGTTTTCTTTTGTTATAAAACCAGAGGGGCCATTTGTGCCACTTTCCAAACTATGTTATAACTGAAATTTGGGCTTAAATAAAGTGAAAAGAGAGAGAGAGTTGAGGGACCACTCTTGCATCGTTTTCATTCTTCTCTTTTAAACTTCCCAACCATAACTGTCGAACCCACTTGGCGCCAAAACCATACCACCCCCTCTCCCCCTGTTTTCACTCCCAAACCACTATCCCAAGTACTTTCCTACATCTCCCAGCTCATTCCCACCTCCCCATTGCCCCTATAACCCTCCACCCTGACAAAACACTCAACCCGAAGCACCCCATCAATGGTTGAGATGAAGACAAACCAAAGAGAAGGCTAGGATTGCTTTGAGAGTTTGTACTCTCACAGCTAACACAAGACAGGACAAAGAGAAGGCAAAGAGAGCTTGTATAAAAGAGCCAAGACCAAGCCGAACCAAACACACCATTTTTTTATGTTTTTTAGCTTAATTTTAAATTCCAAGTCTTTCTTTTAATCATTTAAGTGTAACTCAGTTGTTTTAAAGCTTTATGTTGTAATTTTTCTGTTTTTAATAAAAAAGTTAAGAGTTCTTGTTATTGCCATTGTCGAAATTTCAATTTAAGCTGTTTAATTCTGTTTAAATTGTTTAAACATATGTTAAAAGTTATTAAAATTCATTTGTGATCACTTATATCAGCCTTATTTTACCCAAAAATCAGTTAAAAAGCTATTTTATATATTTAAGGGGGTGTTTGGCATTGACCTTAAAATGGGTCATTTGGGGTTTTGCATGGGTCAAGTGCACTCAGCCAACTTTGGCTGAGTGTGTGGGCTTTATTAAGACAAATTAATCATCATTTTTAGTTTGAAAATAAGTTTCTATGCCCCTTTTGGTTTCTGTCAAAATTTGAATAAGCCAACTCAAGCTTAAGTGCTCAAGCTGCTTATGCAGCTTAAGCACATTGTTTTTATGCTCATTGTTGATGTTTCTACCCATTTACCCAACCCTTGTTGCTGTCCCTTTGGTTTGACCAAGTATAAGTCAAAATTTGGCTTTGTAATTTTTTTTAAGAACCCTCAATTTTAAGCCCAAATATCAGCAGCTTACATTGCTTGCTAGACCCTCATCCTTTGGAAATAAGCTCAATAATATGCCCTTTAATTCTGTTTGTGGTTTGTTTTGGCTAAAAAGCTCATAAGAGCTTATTGCATAAGCTCAAAAAAGGGCCCTAGCCACTGTTGCATGTTACCCTGGTGCTGAGCACCATTTTCAGCCCACTTTTCTAGCTTATTTAGATATTAAGCCCCTAGTTCTTTTAGCTTTTATTTATAGCTTATTACTAGTCCTTTA
Organism: Tanacetum coccineum; assembly: GCA_026074375.1. NCBI lineage: Eukaryota > Viridiplantae > Streptophyta > Magnoliopsida > Asterales > Asteraceae > Tanacetum > Tanacetum coccineum. Next base: position 149,527 of record BQNB010000363.1, on the reverse strand, counting down.
AGCTCCCAAGATCTTATAGCTTATTTCCCCCTTTAGCATAGCTTATTCTAGGCTTAAAGTTCCCTCTTTTCTGTTTTCTTATTTAAACTGTTAACATAGCTTATTTCCTTTCCAGCTTATTTTAGGGCTTATTCTAGATAACTTAGCTTATTTAGGACTCCCCTCTCCCTATTTATCTGTCCCCCATAGTTGTAGCTTATTTTGTTAGCTTATATCCCAATAAGAAAGTAAAATAAGCTCATAAGCTTATTAAGTTCTGTCAGCCCAAAAAGCTCACATTTCTAGCTTATTTAGTTCACTACAGCTTATGCACCTTTTATGAAAATTGTTCCCCTTAAGCCCCTTATCAACTTTGCTTTTATAGCTTTTTGATAATAAGCTGTTTGGACCCTTTTTGTAATCGGGGTCCACCTCAGGGACCAATTGTGTAATTTTCTCTTTTGTAGTTACCTTTGTTAGTCCCTGTGGTTAGTTAGCCTGTTACCCCGTTTGTCCTTGTGTCCTTTTCACTGTTAGTCCCTTAGGTTAACCACAGTTAGTTTTATTTAATTTAATTAATTAAATTAGGTTTAGATTTAATTAGTTTAATTACTTTTTATATAAACAGTAAAATTTGGGCATTTTTATATTTTTAGAATTGTTAACTTTTTCTTTATTTAATTTTATTTTTTCAGAATTTTTATAACTTTTATTTTTTGTCTTTTTCTATTTTCTTAGTTTTAATTAGTT